>CATKHM010000936.1:0-12598 GCA_949751825.1 Blepharisma undulans | reverse complement strand
ATACAAAAACATTCAAGCACATTGAAATGAAGGGAATAAAACACAAATTTCCTAAAATTGGCATTAAATAGTCTGAGAGCCAAGCCAAAAATCTTAAAATTGAAACCCTGGGGAATTTTTCATCCAATCTTAGAAGAATAACTAAGGACAAAATTAGTCATAATATAATTCCTCCATACACTACATCTAAAACAATTCAAAATACTCCATTTTCAAGCTTAAAAGCATTTTGCATATCAAAAGAAAAATAATTGTTGACCCTCAGCAAGAAAGCACTTATGGGAGTTATATCTGGGCCCATAGCTGAAAATTGAAACCATTCCACTACAATGGTTAATTCAACAATAACATCTTGTATTGAAATTTCTTTTCTTTCTTTGAGTTCGCTTATCGGTATATTTCACCACTTTTTTCATATATACACAGTTATAACTAGAGATATCAAGGCAACACCAATGCAAATTGTGAAAGTAAGAATTCTCCCTTTTGCAAACGTTCTTACAAGTTTTTCAGAAAATGGGCATTTGCTGTTTTGGTTTCTCAAATCATCTGGCTTTATAACAGTCCCATCTCCATAAACAATAGGATTCTCAACAGTCAACATTGTTGCACTATATGGGTGAAATTCCCCAATTTTATAACCAGTTATATTTCAAGAAGTTTCATCTATTTTATTTGCCTTAACATAGAAATTTTCCATAATCCGATCATTACTGCTTTTATCAATTGAAACAGTTCCTGTGCATCCTATAAACTTCTGCGATCTTATTGCTGCATTTGCTTGGTAAGGATCATTATAGTCAAGCCCTTGGTTTATCATGTAATCCAGAGCAACTCCGATTAGATATGCTGCATCATAACAAAAGCAAACAGATGAACTGGGCACAATATTATATATTGATTGAATCTTTGAGTATACTGATTCTCCAATCTTTCCCACCCAATTTTGCCCAAAAATAGCAATCATTGGAACTCCAGTTTCTTTGATTTTATAAGTATACAAATAATCATACATAAAAAGTGTAGAATATTCTGGGTTTGTCACAAAAGTAACCAAATCGCCCTTCCTTAGCCCTATATCATATATTTCTTCAAGAATATAATATAATGCAGGTGGATTTACTAATAATACAAGCATTCTTGCCTGTGTGTCTATAACTACTTGCAGAACACTGGTATAGTTTGTTAATGTAGCTCTATTTAGCCTATCTGGAAGCATTCTTGAGCTTTCAGGATTCAGGATTTCTAATCCATATTGTTTAGAATTGCTTATAAGTGCTGAATATGCAGATATTCCAGAAGTTTCATTTGAATACAGAACACAGATTTTACTTCAACCTAAGGCTTTAAGCAAAAGGGAGGTCAATGTAGATTGATAGCGATTGGAGGTTATAACTCTTGTGAATATTGGATATGCTGCTGTCGAGCTCAATGGATAGCCAGATGGTGTGGCTCCGATAACTGGAATAGTTAAATTTAGCTTCTTAAAGAGATTCAATTCTCCAATAGTCATTGCGGAAGAAGCAGCAGATATGTGAACTAATCCAAATTCATGTATATCTTTGGTATAGCATGCAGTTGCGAACTTTTCATCATAATTCGCCACTCCACAATCAAAGATAAAATAATTAATTTGGAAATTTTTTAAAATTCCTAATACACCTTGATTAATTAAGCTTCAAGCTACATATGAACCATAGTAATTGAGTTGTGTAGAAGTATATGGAGGAGTTCCAGGATTAGTAGCTCCTCCTGCAACTGTTACATGTAAAATTTTTTTAATTGATTTTGGTATATTGTTAGTGTTTCCAGGGAATGTCAAAATTTTTATGATTTCAACTTTGCTTGAAGAGATTGACCCAACAATTTCTCTTTTGCTATTATTGATATTAACGATTGAAAATTGATTATTCTCATTGTATTTCTTAAGGTAATATCTTAGCTTATCACTTGTTTCTGTTTCTATTGTTCTATTTAATAAATAGTTTATTAAATTTTCAGTAGATTTCAATAAAAAATCATCTTGAGAACTTGTGTTTTCGTGTTCTACTGCAGTGATAACAATCGCTCCATCAATTATGCACCCATAACCGCTCTCTTGATTCAAAATTATTCCATCTCCTTTCAATAACAGTTTTTTAGATTTCAGTGTTTCTTGAATTTTCATAGAAAGGCCAGGGTTTGTGAAAACATAATACAAAGTAGCACCTAGAGGCTTGATAATTCGATTTACCAACTTCTCAATATTTGTGGATGACTCTATAGTCAAGTAATCAAAACCCGCTGAATAATCCAGAAAATTCTGTTTGATATCTACATTGTCTTCATCAGTTATCACAAGTCCGTGAGTTCAGTTGAAGTAATTTAAAGTTGCAAAATACGCATTTATCTGAGTTAGGCGTGATGGGAAAATACTATATGTTCAATCATCGTTATAATGAGTTTGATATTTTTTCTGTGGAACCAAAAGAATTTTTTCATTTTCTTTGCAAAAATTAGAAAGCCTCAGTTGTGTTTCGAAGTCGTCTGATAAGTCAAGGATAATTAAACTATCTGGATTCGTTGTAATGCATTCTGAAATTACTGAAAAATCACAGAAATACCATTCAATTGAATTTTCAAACTTTTTTATTACTTCTTCGATTCACATTTGGCTAGATTCATGTTGGTCAATAAGGATGCCAATAGAAGAGCCGAAATTCAGCATAACTAAAAAACATCAGAACTTAACAATTCCTATGCTGAGCAGGTTTTGATTGTTTTTTACTGATTTTCTGTTCATTTTTTTGTCTTAATTATATATTTCATATGAAAATGAAAAAAGTGGAATTAAGCTCATCAAAGTAAAATTCAATTTATGGATGAAGAAAACTCTTTCTGATATAAATAATTTTTATTTAACAATAATAAGAAAAATCTATTTGCTATATAAACATCATTTTATATCATAATAAATATTTTACTAGATTTATACAGACACTTGAATCCTGGGCCTCTATTTTTAATCCACAAGAGAGCAACTAGAATCCATCCAGATATATATCTCATGAGGAAGCGTTGGCCCTCGGCTTGAGTCATTCCTCGTTTTCTAGCATAAAAGTCAGAATTACTGTGCAAATGGGCAATTTGATGTGTGCCGCAATTTTATAGAGAACAGTTAAAGATTTATTTAATATTTGACTGATAATATTTTCTAATTTATATTTATTAAGCAAATTTTTCCTTTATGATATGCCTTTTGATAATGGATCTTCAGATAACCGATTTGGGCTTATTTTTGAAAAGGCCTTATGCGAATGCTTACCAACGGTAAATGCGAATTTGAATAGATTAGTTGTATCCAAACCTTTTTTTCTATACAACAAACTTGGATATTTTTTCCTCTGAACATAAATTCCAATAATAAGAATTAATGCCCACCCAACAAATAGCATAGTAATACAAATTAAATTGCTATCATTTATATTTGCTGATATTATGGATAAAACAGAGAGTCAGAGCACTCCAATTAGGCTTAAAGCTTGCCATCAGCAAAGTCTTGGATAATTATAAGGCTTGTATTTAAATGTAAATCCAGTGTAGCATGCCATTATAATAATGAAAATAACTCCATGAACTAAGCTTTGAGCTCTTTTGATTGTTTTATTCATCGTGATAAATATTATTTGGACGATAGTTTTCACCATCAAAAATACAGGAGATGTATGCAAGTGCAATGTGTGCTGTAATTCTTGCCACAAAGGTCGGCAAAATACTGCAAGGGGTTCATAGCATAAGAGTGCAATAAATGAAAATATTGCATATATTAGATGCTCATCTTTTCAGCAAAAATAATAGCAATCTTGAGCAAGAAAGCTGTCCGTAAAATTCTCTCCAATAGACTGATCACATACAAAAACATTCAAGCACATTGAAATGAAGGGAATAAAACACAAATTTCCTAAAATTGGCATTAAATAGTCTGAGAGCCAAGCCAAAAATCTTAAAATTGAAACCCTGGGGAATTTTTCATCCAACCTCAGCAAAATCACCAAGCACAAAATTAACCATAATATAATAGCCCCATGCACGACATCTAAAACAATTCAAAATACTCCATTTTCAAGCTTTAAAACTTTTTGCAAATCAAAAGAAAGATAATTACTCACCTTTGATAAGAAAGCACTTATTGGAGTAGTGTCTGGGCCCATAGCTGAGAATTGGAAAAATTCCACTGCAATTATAGACTCAACAATAAAATCTTGTAGTGACATTTCTTTCTTTTCTTTAAGCTCACTTATAGGCAAGTTTCACCATTTTTTTCATATATATGCAGTTATAATCAGCGACATCGAGGCAAAGCCAAAGCAAATAGCAAAAGTAAGCATTCTTCCTTTTGTAAATGTTCTTACAAGTTTTTCAGAAAATGGGCACTTGCTGTTTTGGTTTCTCAGATCATCTGGCTTTATAATAGTCCCATCTCCATAAATAATAGGATTCTCAACAGTCAACATTATGGAGCTATATGGGTGAAATTCCCCGATTTTATAACTAGTTATATTTCCAGAAGCTGCATCTATTTTATTTCCCCTAATATAAAAATTTTCCAAAATCCTATCATTACTGCTTTTATCAATTGAAACAGTACCTGTGCATCCTACAAATTTCTGCACTCTCATTGCTAAATTTGTTTGATAGGGGTCTGTATAATCAAGTCCTTGATTTATCATGTAATCCAGAGCAACTCCAATGGTATATGCAGCATCATAACAATAGCAAGAATATGAAAATGGCACAATGTTATATATTGATTTTATCTTTGAGTAAACTGATTCTCCGATTGTTCCCACCCAATTTTGGCCAGAAATAGCAATCATTGGAACTCCAGTTTCCTTGATTTTATAAGTATATAAAAAATCATAAAGCGCAAGAGTTTCAAAATCTATACTTGGCACAAAAGTAACCAAATCACCTTTATTTAGACCCATGTCATACATTTCTTCAAGAATGTAATACAATGCAGGTGGGGTTACCAATAATGCAAGCATTCTTGCCTGTGTATCTATAACTTCTTGCAGAATACTGACATATTTTTTTAAAGTAGTTCTATTTAGACTATCTGGAAGCATTCTTGAGGTTTCAAGGTTCAGAATTTCTAGTCCATAATGCTTAGAATTGCTCATAAGTGCTGAATATGAAGATATTCCAGATGTGTCATTTGAATACAGGACACAGATTTTGCTTCAACCTAAAGCTTTAAGCAAAAGGGAGCTCAATGTAAATTGATAGCGATTGGAGGTTACAACTCTTGTGAACATCGGATATGCTGCTGTTGAGCTTAATGAATAGTCAGGTGATGTGGCTCCTATAACTGGAATAGTTAAATTTAACTGCTTAAAGAGCTTCAATTCTCCAATAGTCATTATAGTAGAAGAAGCAGAAATGTGAACTAATCCAAATTCATGTATGTCTTTAGTAAAACAAGCTGTTGCGAATCTTTCATCATAATTCATACATCCACAATCAAAAATAAAGTGATTTATTTGGAAATTTTTTAAAATTCCTAATGCACCTTGATTAATTAAGCTTCATGCTACATATGAACCATAATACAAGAGTGGCATAGAAGTAATTGGAGGAGTTCCAGGATTAGTAGCTCCTGCGGAGAGTGTTACATGCAAAATCTTTTTAATGGATTTTGGTACATTGTTAGTATTCCCAGGGAAAGTCAAAGTTTTTATGATTTCAACTTTGGTGTGAAGCAAAGCTATATTAGTATTTTCCCCTATTTTTGAGTCAAAAATGATTGTAAATTCTATTAAACTTTTCCAGAAGATATCGATCCAACAATTTCTCTTGTGCTATTATTTATATTAACAATTGAAAATTGATTTTTCTCATCGTATTTCTTAAGGTAATCTCTGAGTTTATCAATTGTTTCTGCTTCTATTGTTCTATTTAGTAGATAGTTTATTAAATTTTCAGTAGAATCCAATAAAAAGTCTTCTTGAGAACTTGTATTTTCATGTTCTCTTGCAGTGATAACAACTGCTCCATCAATTATGCACCCATAACCGCTCTCTTGATTCAAAATTATTCCATCTCCATTCAATAAAAGCTTTTTAGATTTTAGTGTCTCTTGAATTTTCACTGAAAGGTCATAATTTGTGAAAACATAATACAAAGTAGCACCTAAAGGTTTGATAAATCGATTGACTAAGTTCTCAATATTTGCCGATGACTCTATCGTTAGGTAATCAAAATCTGCTGAATAATCCAGAAAATTCTGTTTGATATGTGCATTGTCTTCATCAGTTATCACAAGTCCGTGGGTTCAGTTGAAGAAATTTAAAGTTGCAAAATACGCATTTATCTGAGTTTTACGTGATGGAAAAATACTGTATGCTCAATCATCATTGTAATGAGAGTCATACTTTTTCTGGGGAACTAAATGAATTTTTTCGTTTTCTTTGCAAAAATTAGAAAGTCTCAGTTGCGTTTCCAAGTCATCTGATAAGTCAAGTATAATTAAACTATCTGGATTTGTTGTAATGCATTCTGAAAGCACTGAAAAGTCGCAGAGATGCCATTCAATTGTAGATTCAAATTTTTTTATTACTTCTTCGATTCATGTTTGGCTGGGTTTATTTGCTTCATCTTGGTCAATAAGGATGCCAATAGAAGAGCCGAAATTCAACATAACACAAAAGCAAAAGAACTTAATAGTTCCTGTGCTGAATAGATTTTGATTGTTTTTTACTGATTTTCTGTTCATTTTTTTGTCTTAATTATATATTTCATATGAAAATGAGAAAAATATCGTGAAAGTAAGCTCATTAAAGAAATTCAATTTATTGATGAGAAAGCTCTTTCTAATATATACATAGTTTTTATATAACAATGACTGACGGTAATTAAAAAGCGTTCAGCTGAATCTATTTGCATGTATATAACATCATGTTGTGTAATAAGATGCATTTTACTTTAGATAAATGAAGGCATTTCATAAGCCTCAAAATCAAGAAGCATGTGACATTAATTTTAATATTTTCAATTTCTTCTCAAAGCTGAGGCATTTTTATTCGAAAACGATGCAAATAAATTGATAAGACATATTGTTTTCATTTTATCAGAGTTTCTAAATTTTATCATCAAGATTAAGAATTGATAATTTATTTAATAAAATAAATTTTTCATTTATTTTTAAAAAATATCAGGATATGCAAAGACAAATCTCTTGCATGCTTATAGAAACAGTTAGATTAGATTTATACAGACACTTGAATCCTGGGCCTCTATTTTTAATCCACAGGAGAGCAACTAGAATCCATCCGGATATATATTTCATGAGGAAGCGTTGGCTCTCGGCTCGAGCACTTCCTCGTTTCCTAGCATAAAAGTCAGGATTGCTGTGCAAATGGGCAATTTGATGTGTGCCGCAATTTTATAGAGAGCAGTTAAAGATTTATTTAATATTTGACTGATAATATTTTCTAATTTATATTTATTAAGCAAACTTTTCCTTTACGATATGCCTTTTGATAATGGATCTTCAGATAACCGATTTGGGCTTATTTTTGATAAGGCCTTATGTGAATGCTTACCAACGGTAAATGCGAATTTGAATAGATTATTTGTATCCAAACCTTTTTTTCTATACAGCAAACTAGGATATTTTTTTCTTTGAACATAAATTCCAATAAAACCAATTAATGTCCATCCTACAAACAGTATAGTAATACAAATTAAATTGTCATCCTTGATATTTTCTGATATTATAGACAGAACAGACAGCCAGAGCACTCCAATAAGACTTAAAGCTTGCCATCAGCAAAGTCTTGGATAATTATAAGGCTTGTGTTTAAATATAAATCCAGTGTAGCATGCCATTATAATAGTGAAAATAACTCCATGAACTAAGCTTTGAGCTCTTTTGATTGTTTTATTCATTGTGATAAATATTATTTGGACGATAGTTTTCACCATCAAAAATACAGGAGATGTATGTAAGTGTAATGTGTGCTGTAATTCCTGCCATAAAGGCCGGCAAAATACTGCAAGAGGTTCATAGCATGACAAAGCAATAAATGAAAATATTGCATATATTAAATGCTCATCCCTTCAGCAGAAATAATAGCAATTTTGAGCAAGAAAACTGTCAGTGAAATCCTCTCCAATAGACTGATCACATACAAAAACATTCAAGCACATTGAAATGAAAGGAATGAAGCACAAATTTCCCAAAACAGGCATTAAATAGTCTGAGAGCCAAGCCAAAAATCTTAAAATTGAAATTCTGGGGAATTTTTCATCCAATCTGAGCAGAATAACTAAGGACAAAATTAACCATAATATAATTGCTCCATACACTCCATCAATCAAAAGTCAAAATACTCCATTTTGAAGTTTCAATACTTTTTGCATATCAAGAGAAAGATAATTGCTGATCTTAGATAAGAAAGTACTAATCGGAGTTATATCTGGACCCATAGCTGAGAATTGGAAAAATTCGACTACAATGGTTGATTCAACAATTATATCTTGTATTGAAATTTCTTTTCTTTCTTTGAGTTCGCTTATTGGTATATTTCACCACTTTTTTCATATATACACAGTTATAACTAGAGATATTAAGGCAACACCAATGCAAATTGTGAAAGTAAGAATTCTTCCTTTTGCAAACGTTCTCACAAGTTTTTCTGAAAATGGGCATTTGCTGTTTTGGTTTCTCAGATCATCTGGTTTTATAATAGTACCATCTCCATAAACAAGAGGGTTCTCAACAGTCAGCATTGTGGTACTGTATGGATGAAATTCCCCATATATATAAGTAGTTATGTTTCCAGAAGTTGCATCTATTTTATTTGCCTTAATGGAGAAAGTTTCCATAATTCGATCATTACTGTTTTTATCAATTGAAACAGTTCCTGTGCATCCTGCAAACTTCTGTACTCTTATTGCTAAATTTGTTTGGTAAGGATCATTATAATCAAGTCCTTGGTGTATCATATAATCAAGAGCAACTCCAATGAAATATGCCGCATCATAATAAAAGCAAGAATATGAGTTTGGTACCATATTATATATTGATTTTATTTTTGAGTAAGCTAATTCTCCAACCTTTCCTACCCAGTTTTGACCAGAAATAGCAATCATTGGAAGTCCGATTTCTTTGATTTTATCAGTATACAAATAATCATACAGAAATAGATTAGGATATTCTGAGCTGAATACAAAAATAACCAAATCGCCTTTATTTAGGCCCATATCATGCAGATCTTCAAGGATATAATAAAGTGTAGGTGCTTGCACTAATAATACAAGCAGTCTTGCCTGTGTATTAATAATCGTTTGCAGAACATTTCCATATTTTTTTAATGTGGTTCTATTAAGATTATTTGGTAGCATTCTTGAGCTTTCTGGATTCAGAATTTCTAATCCATAGTGCTTAGAATTGTTCATAAGTGCTGAATATGCAGATATTCCAGATGTTTCATTTCCATATAGAACACAGATTTTACTCCAGCCTAAAGCTTTAAGCAAAAGTGAGATCAAAGTAAATTGATAGCGACTAGAGGTTGTAACTCTTGTGAACATAGGAAAGGCTGCTGTGGAGCTCAAAGAAACGTCAAGTGGAGCGGCTCCGATAACTGGAATAGTTAAATTTAGCTTCTTAAAAAGATTCATTTCCCCAATAGCCATTGGGGAAGAAGGAGCAGATATGTGTACTAATCCAAATTCATTTATGTCTTTGGAAAAGCAAGCAGTTGCAAACTTTTCATCATAATTCATTACACCACAATCAAAAATAAAATGACTAATTTGAAAATTTTTTAAAATTCCTAAGAGGAGGAGTTCCAGGATTGGTAGTTCCTGCGGAGAATGTTACATGCAAAACCTTTTTAAAGGATTTTGGTATATTGTTGGTATTCCCAGGGAAAGTCAATTTTTTGATGATTTCAACTTTGCCAGAAGAGATTGACCCAACAATTTCTCTTTTGCTATTATTAATATTAACTATTGAAAATTGGGTTTTTTCATCGTATTTCTTAAGATAATGCCTGAGCCTGCCAATTGTTTCTGTTTCTATTGTTTTATTTAATAAATATTTTATTAACTTTTCAGTAGATTCTAATAAAAAATCTTCTTGAGAAACTGTATTTTCGTGTTCTACTGCAGTGATAACAATTGCTCCATCAGTAATGCACCTGTAACCGCTCTGCTGATTCAAAATAATTCCATCTCCATTTAATAAAAGTTTTTTAGACTTCAATGTTTCTTGAATTTTCAGCGAAAGGTCAGAATTTGTAAAAACATAATTCAAAGTAGCACCTAAAGGTTTGATAAATCGATTAACTAAATTCTCAATATTTGCCGATGACTCTATAGTTAAATAATTAAAAGTCTCTGAATAATCAAGAAAACTCTGTTTGATATATGCATTGTCTTCATCGGTTATCACAAGTCCCTGGGTTCAGTTGAAGTAATTTAAAGTTGCAAAATACGCATTTATCTGAGTTGAGTGAGGTGGAAAAATACTATATGTTCAATCATCGTTGTAATGAGATTCATACTTTTTCTGGGGAACCAAATGTATTTTTTCGTTTTCTTTGCAAAAGTTAGAAAGTCTCAGCTGCGTTTCGAAGTCGTCTGATAAGTCAAGGATAATTAAACTATCTGGATTCGCGGTAATGCATTCTAAAATCATTGAAAAGTCGCAGAGATGTCATTCAATTACTGATTCAAATGTTTTTATTATTTCATCGATTCAAATTTGGCTGGGTTTATTGATTTCATCTTGATCAATAAGGATGCCTATAGAAGAGCCGAAATTCAGCATAACACAAAAACACCAGAACTTAAAAATTCCTATGCTGAACAGTTTTTGATTCTTTTTTACTGATTTTCTGTTCATTTTTTGCATTAATTATATATTTTATACAGAAAAAGAAAAAAGTCATATTAAACTCATCTAAGTAAAATTCAATTTATGGATAAGAAAAACTCTTTAACATAAAAAATTTTTATTTAGCAATGAAGGCAAATAAAAAATGTTTTGACTACATCTATTTGCATGTATAAAACATTATTGTAGTTAATAAGGCATATTTTACTCCATATATATAAGGCATTTTACGAACCTTGATATTTACCAGAATCAAGAAATATGTGCAAATATACTGATAAGATATAATTTGCGTTTTATTAAAATTTCTAAATTTTTCACTAAGAATTAATATTTCTTTAAGGTAATATCCCACTTTATCTATAGTTATCTTTCTATATCACCGTGTATAAAATATTTTATTAATTCTTCAGTAGAATTTAATAAAAACACTCTTGAGAACTTGCATTTTAATATTCAATTGCAGTGACAACAATAACTCAATCAGTTATGTACTCATAACCGTTCTGCTGATTTAAAATAATTCCATCTCCATTTAATAAAATTTTTTAGATTTAAGAAATTCTTGAATTTTCAGTGAAAGATCAGGATTAGTAAAAATATAATGCAAAGTAGTTGTAGTTTTACCTCTCAATATTTGATAAGGAGTGTATAGTTAAGTAATAAAAAGCTGCTGAATAATCCAGAGCTTCAGCTTGATATATGAATTGTCTTCATTAGTATTGACAAGTCCGTGGATCCAGCTAAAGTTGCAAAATATGTATATCAAACATTGATTGAATTTTTTTATTTTCTTCGCAAATTCACACCGTCAGAGTTTCATTTCAAAGTCATCTAGCAAATCCAGAATAATCAAAGCACCCGGATTCCTGGCAATGCACTGAAAAAGTCATATATGGTATTCAATTGCGATTAAAATTTTTTTACTATTTCTTCAATCAATTTTGATCAATAAGGATATCAATAGAAGAGCCCAAATTTCTTTATACAGAAACACCAAAGCTTAATAATACTTACCAGATAGATATTTTTACTAATTTTCTGTTCAATTTTGTGTTATTTTTTCTTACCATAATTTAAATTCTATATTCAATACAAGCTCTTTGTCTAAATAGTTAAAACATTTTAATCAAAAAAATTATAAAACAAATAATTAAAAATTAACGAATTTTGCTTTAATATAAATTAAATTTTATCAAAGAATTTTTAATAATTTATTTAAGGATAAATTATTTTTTTCTTGTTTTCCTCATACAACTGAGTCAAAATCAATCTCCCATCTTCCCCTTTCGCTATAGCATTAGCTGTATCATTTTTCCCCATCTGCACCTCCCACTCAAGAACTGTTTGATTAAAATCAAGAGGCTCAATATTTCCTCCTGGCATTTGCTGACTGGGGAAAATAACATACCTAAAATTAACATTAGGATAAGCATTCATCGCATTGTAGTAATTTCTCATGACCTTATCGTAATTCCCTATCTCTACTACTCTTTTGAATACATTTAATGTGGTCATATTGGCTTCTTTTGGAAGAGGATAATAAGGCCCGTCAAAAAGTAAATCTACGTAGATTTGAGACTCGTCATCAACGACATCAAGGCACCTAGTAACTGGTGCATAAGTATCAAAATAGATGACAATCCCGCCATCAATCCATGTTGAGCCCATAAAGTTAGTTGGTGGGAAAAAGAAAGCAGGGCATGCTGAGCA
>CATKHM010000935.1:0-12599 GCA_949751825.1 Blepharisma undulans | reverse complement strand
ATAACATGCAGAAATTTTTATTCCAAAATAATATTAATATTTTGAACTCTTATAATTTCATTCTAGAAATTAATCAACCTCTAAATTAATATCGCTTTCTGACCATTGATTGTTTTCTCTTATTAATACCTCATCTGTTTTTTGGATTTCTTCGCTTTCTCTTATCCTCTCAGCTGAAGTTTGCAATTCATTCTCATATTCAGAATTTTTGCTATATATTGTATCAGAGAATTTCAATCGAGGATTAATATGAATTGGAGTTTCTTCCTTGTCAAGAGATTCTGGTACCATACTTATAAACACATCTGCCATTGTTAAATTTGAACTAAATGGAGGAGGAGCTTTTTTCGGAGGAGTTTGGTGCATTATCGAATAAAATTCTTCGCCTTCTTTAGTAATAATATGACCCTTTTTTGGGTTTTCAAACAATTTTTCGTCATAGCCATCACTTTTATATCATGTATGTTTAAGACATGGTATGTATTTCTGGAGCATATTCAATCCTGTTTGTAATAATTTAAATACCCAATAATATAAAAAATAAAAATTGGAAAGCACAATAACTAAAAAAAATAAAAATCTGCTGACTTCGTCTAGAGCTCCTGTTAGGAAATAAAGCCCACAATAAATCGTAGTTGCTGAAACAAAAATAGACCTCAATTCCAATTCATTGAGAGATAAAGTATTGTAGGGCTGATTTTGGAATTGGAGATGAAGACAGATCAGCAATATTATCATAACAGTAAGAGCTTGGATGTTTATTGAAACATTGGCTAAAAATACAGAGCAACATATAACAAAGATTTTTCTGTATAAAATGATAAATTCCCAGTAATAGCATGATCTTTTATAGCCGTTGAAAAAAAATCCAAACATAAGTCTTGTGCTAATATTATTGAGTTTTCTTCTGTTTTTAACTAAGTTAAGCAAGCATAAAGCTGGAATTCCAATACCCCAAACTATAATAGAAGGAACAGCCACTAGGCATAAATAAAAAACATGTTTTTTGCTTCAGCATCTGATGTCATAGTCTCCGGTTAGTCAAAATTCTCCTGAATTTATTTGTTTACAGCTGAATACACTAAACATAATTTTGACAATGTTTGGGTGGATTAAAAATAGCAAAATGACACATGTAGATATATAGTCATTTCTAAAATGCCGAAAAGATTTTCTATGAAGGCAGATAATTGTTCAAACAGCAAAAGATAATATTCCAATCGCTACTGGTGCTAAACTCATAAAGATCATTTTACTATAATAGTATTGATCTGGATCATCTTCCTTTTGAAAATAGCAGTCAAACGAAACTATTTGATTATTCCCTAAGCCTGTTGTGCTTTGTGCAGTAAATATATGCCAAGCAACGCTCGGCCACTTTAAGTTAAATGTAGTCACCAGCATAACCAACTGCAAGTAATTCATAAAAATCTTGATAATAATTGATGCTATCGACTTCGGTTGAAATGCAGACCTCCTAGTTGAGTTTACCATAATTGTGCAGAGAATAGCCAGCACTATAAGAAGGCCAAAAATTCTCAAGCTATTACTAGTCTCATCAGGGCAGGGACTGCATTCTTCTTCACTTGTTTTGGAATATCCATAATCACATGACTGGCACATATTTCCTTTATAGCCTTTATTGCATTCTCCAGTATATGAAATATTATCAGGATTTGGAGAGCCAAGACAAGCACTTGGATTTGGACAGCTTCAGAATTGGCTTGTATACATGTTATCTCTCCAATATCCAGGCTTTGGAACCATTGTATAATTTCCATAGCAGATCGCTGTGTCAGGGCATGTAAGACATTCAGAGACATTAGGGTTCAAACAGTAATAGTTTGACCCACATACTTTACAAATGTTTCCAACAGTCGCTTCCCCCATTTGACAAAGCCTAAATGTAACATTAATTAGGATGATTTGGTTATATTCAACATCATCTTTGGCTTTTGTGCTTTTGGTTGCATCAATTGCTGATGTATAGACCAATATTCTTGTACTCAGTCCAGGAGAGCCAGTAAGCACAAAATTAGAGAAATTGTAAACTCCTTCAATAGCTACTGCTCTTATTACACCAGAAATTGAGGTGCTATTGTCAATAGGCTGAAGTTCAGCTTTGCTTGAATTGTCAGTACTAACTATATTCCCATCATGGTCAACTAAAGCAATAATTAATGGTGAAGTGCATGGCTGGCCTGAAGCGACATTTTCTAAATCAGCTATAGTTGGAGGGCTTCCTAGAACTCTTAATGACCCATGTTTTATCTCAGATACCATTGAGATCGGATATGAAGCTACATTTGGAGCATATGCTGCAGAATTATTTGAAAAAATGTTATCAGTCGATATTGGCATAATGTCATCTCATGCATAGGCTCCTCCATTATAGCTTGCTGTGTTTCCTATGAAATTATTATTTTTGATATAAAATTCACATATGTCAAGATCTTTGCAGTTTAGGTAAAGACCTCCCCCTATCCCATATTGGATTTTGTCCAACTCTTGTTCTGAGTTTTTTGCACGTGCATGGTTATGCAATATATCAGAGTTGCTGATATTTATTATGATATTGTTTGTGTAGATTGCTCCTCCGTTTGAAGCTGTGTTATTTGAAAAATAATTTTTATCTACTATATAAGTAGAGTCTATAGGAGAGTCAGAAGAAGTTACCAAATGCAGAGCGCCTCCAAGAGTGGCACTGCAATTGCTGAATTTGCTATCATTTATCTTCAAATGAAAGCAAGCTATACAGTAGATTGCTCCTCCGTTGAATCCAAGTCCATTACTAAAAGATGAGCCAGTTATAAAGAAATCCCCCAGCTTGTCTCCATAGATTCCTGTGCTTGAAAAATTATCAAAAAGAGAATTGCGGATTGTCACATTACTTTGGTATAGATCAAATATTGCACCAGTGCTATACGAGGTAAGTTCTGTGAAATTGGAAGATTGGATAAGAAGAGTGCTATCTGAATATGCTAATATTGCACCTCCTGAGTTTGCTTGGAGATTGGAAAAAACACAGTTAAATGTGACGATTGAGGTGGAAATAGCAAATATAGCTCCTCCTGAACCCGAAGAAACAGCATTTTTAAAGGTAGTATTTGATATATTTAAATAGCTCTGAGTTGACGAATACACAAAGCATCCTTGCTTGCTGGGCTGAGAATAAAATTGAGAATTTGTAATATTTGCACTTGAAAGAGTCAAAATCAATCCAGGACTTGCTTCATCAGCTGAATTTTCATGAATTTTCGAAGAATCAACCAAAACTGAGGCATCCAAAAGTACAATTGCACCTTCTGAAGCTTGATTATTGTATATATCTGTTCTCATAATTTGAGAATAAACTAAAGAAGTTCCTAAAAGATACATAACAGATCCCTTATTGTGGCAAGAATTTCCTGTGATTATAGAATCTTCTATTGAAAACAATGAATTTTGTTCAACATAGAAAACTCCGCCGGAGTTTTCTGCGTGATTATTTGTAAAGTTACAAAATGTGCATTTAAAAATTGATTGAGTACTTATAGATGCTGCTCCTCCAGTTGATTTACTGGTATTGTTATAGAAAAGAGTGCTTTTCGAAACCCCTAATGCTTTATTTTGCAGACTTAGCGAACTTCCACCCTTATTTGCAGCATTATATCTAAATACAGACTCATTTTCTTCTCAAAAGTCGAAATTAAGCGTAATAACAGTTCCTGAATTCAATTCAAAAACACAATTTTTTGTGACCAAACTTGAATACTGACTTAAGTCATCTACACAAATAATTGAATCGCCCGAATTATTTTTAACAGTGCATTCATTCAATATGGTTTGCGATCTTGATGAAGGACTGTCTTCATTTGTATTGATATAAATTGCAGCTCCTCACTGTGCCTCGTTATTGGAAAAATTGGTAGAAGATATTAATAAAATGCCTTTATTGAAAAAATTAGACAATGTTCCTGATGACAATGCTGAGTTATTATAAAAGCGAGAATTCGCTATAGAAGAATATGTGCTCAATGCTGCTGTTTTTTCTATATATATGGCTGCGCCATTTTCAGCAGAATTATTATAAAATGATACATTTTGAATCTGCAGATCAATTTCTGTCGAAGCAATGGTTTTTTCATCAATATAAATTGCTCCTCCTTCGCTTATAGCTTTATTTTCTCTGAATTCGCAGCTGTTCATGTAAAATCCTGAGTTCCTGATAATAACTTGAGGAGAATAATAAATCGCCCCTCCAAGCTCATTTGGAGACATATTGGCAATAAAAATGCTTTTTGAAATGTTTAAATATCTTCCTTGGAAGTATAATGCTCCTCCATTACCAGCAGAATTCTCCATAAAAATGCAGTTTTCAAAAGTCAGGTTCAAATTTGAAGTTGCAGTCTCAATTGCTCCAGAGCCAGATGAAAAATGGTTAATGTTGTTTATAAAAGTCGAATTTATAATTGAAGTTTCTATATTTGCTTCTATATATAAACATATCGGATGAGCTCCGTCTCCTTCGTTTTTGGTACAGGTGAATCTTAAAATTTCAAGTTTTTCAACATGAGAGAGGATAAAAGTTGGTAAAGATTTTTGACAGAAATTATTTGTCATGTTGAAATCAATGATTGATATATTTTTTGACGAGTCTATAGAAATCAGAGAGACACAGTCAATAAATGTTGCTTCACTGTATTCCTGCTTCAAATAAAGATGTGAATCGTTTATTCAGCTATTTAGTATAATATCATTTATATCAATATCTTTATCAGCTCCATTCGAATCTACTGTTACATTATCGATATCAATATTCACTAAATTTGTAATATCAATCATACCAGAGCCACCTGAAAAATTCTCAAAGAAAGTGATATTATTTGCTCTAAATCTGCGAGCCTTATAAATTGCTGTGACTCTTTGGCCTGTTGTTAAAGTTGCTGGCTTTGCTGTGTCGACTTCATAATCCGCCTTGATTTCATTATTTGTGACATAGATCAAAGGACCACTTTCAACCCCATTAGAGCTTATGCTGAGATTTTCAAATCGAAAATTTTGGAGTTGGCCTTTAAAGCTGGCATACAAAATTCCATATGATTTTCCATAATTCCCTATAAAATCTGAATTATGTATATATACATGATCTGGTAGCAAATCTTCAAACTCATGATTTTCGTTGACTTTTACGAAGAAGTTCAATCCTTTTGAAATTATAGTAATAATTCCAGTATGAGCAATATTTGAGATAAATTGACAATTATCAATTTCCAAAGTCCTGAATATTTTAAGTGTAATGAGAGAAGCAGTTTCGAAAGAAGATGATGACTGAAGAGCCACCAAATTTTTCTCAAAAGTGATATTTATAAAAGTTGCGTATTGAATCCTTTCAGCATAGAAAAATCCTCTGAAATCAATTGGATCAGAATATTCATAGCCGTTATTAATTCTTGAGATTTTCCCATTATTATACTTCAAAGTGCCACAATTGTAAAAAGCGTCTCCACAGTCTTGTATTGAAATAACTGCTGCAGATTCTTGGCTAAAAATAACGATATTATCAAAATTTACATTACTAAAAGTCATATTTGCTCCTCAGCTTTCTATTAAAGTATAATACAAGGTTCCTCAGTTCGCAAACGTAACGTTTGTAAGATTAAAAATAACTTCACTTGGCAAATAGAATAAATAATTATCGTTATAAGTAGAGCAATAAGTTTCCGATAAATAATCTGAAGCCTTTATTCGGTCTCCATGATCAGTTTTATATGAACCATCAATTTGTTTTTCGATATAAGCGCAATAGCTACAATATACTCCACCAGAGCATAAAGAAGTAGTAAAAGTTCCATCAAAAATGATATTTTCAGCAACAAAGGTTATGCCTTGTCAAAGACCGATGTAGATGTTAGGCTGGTCTCGAACTGTTTTAATTCTTATTGCACTGCCATCTAAACTTGCTATTTTGATATAAAGCATTCTTCCAGTATCGTGCGTATTATTGTGTGCAAGTGGTGATCGGCTATTTTTTATAAATTTATTTACATAGTAAAATTGATCGACTGGAGCTCATTCATAATCACCATCATTTATTAAATAAAGGATGGAATATCTTCTTTGAATTAATGCTAAAGCAACAGCAAAAGTTTCAAATGGAGAATCCAAAGTGCCTTTGCCTCCTGTGTTATCCCCATATTTCTTCGAGCTTGCATAATAAATGTAAGGATTTTTAATTGTTGATATGTCAACAAGGGGTAAGCATATTCAATTACTTCCCATAATTGCTTTAGCTTCAAACCCATAAGGACAAATTTCTGAGCAATTTCCGTAAATCTGCACAGTTGAATTACTGCATTTAAAGCATTCTCCTATATCACTCCCATAGCATTTTACACAATTTTCATCTTTACATTTATATGACTTTTCTGGCTCACAATTAAGTCAATTATAAGCACATTCAGGAATATCACAAATTTTGTTGCAGGTCTTATGATCAAACGCCTTGGATTCGTCACAAGTCGAGTTCATTCCAGTATCAGAATTATAAGTTTGCGATTTTTGAACACATAAATTATAGCTGGGAATTACATCAAAAGATCCTCTTACCAAATTTTGATATAAATCAAATAAAACTAGTCCTCTTTCATTACATCTTTTTGAAGGGTCTGAACTTATTTGGTCATAAGCACATTTCCCGACAAGACACTCAGCTTTGCAATTTCCATAATCTGATAAAGCACAGCCATCCGCACATCCACAATCTCCATAATCTCAATTGCAATTTTTATTATTGCAGGCATCATCACATACAAGATTCCCAAGCATCTCATTGAAGCATCCTGAAGCACAATCCCCACAATCATGATTATCTAATAAGCAAGCAGTGTTATTGCAGAAAGAGTCACAGTTTCCGTCACCTCTTATAGAAGATGTGCATCCAGGATAACAATCACAATCATATTCATCATAATTGCATTCTGCTACATGACATTCATCTTGGCAGGCAGAATCTCCAATCATATAGCTATAGCAACCAGGTGCACACTCGAAATCTTCACAATCACCAAAATCATAATTACAGAAAGCTCCATTGCATTCAGGATCACACTTTCCATTTCCCAGCATATCAGAAGTGCAGTTTGTGGCACAGTCTTTGCAAGCTCCCATATCAAAATAGCATGGTAATACATTGCAGGCTTGGTCGCAAGTTCCTCCTAGCATATATTCATAGCCTATATAAAATTTACATCCAGTTCAGCAGTATCCACAATCTCCTAAGTCATAACCACAATAAGGAGAGTTACAGCTTGGATCGCAGACACCATTACCTAATAGTGAATAATCACAGCCCACATAATATAAGCAATCTCAGAGGCAATCAGAATTCGCCATCTCGTCATGAGGGGAAGCTGGATTTGCTGAATCGTACTCACAAAAAGGAAACATGCACAGTGGGTCACAGAAATTATCTCCTCTCTATATTAATTTTACAATTCTTTCTGGGCAAATGTTTAAATTGCATTCGATATTCAAGCTATATGTTGAAAAGCCAGTAAGAAAAACTTGAAGGATTCATATAACCATTGTTGAATTAAAGTTAATAATTCATATAACTGCAAAAAAATTTATCTGTGTATGTTAGTGTAGTTTATAATCCAAATCTTCGATTTTCTAGATGATTATAAATCTTTGTATCATTAAAAGAGGGATAAACACTCGAGCTGTTACAGTTTACACATTTCGATATTTAATTCAGGATATAAAATTCATTGTTTTCTTATTAAGTAAAAATATCAAAAACTTAATTGTTGAATTTTTATTCTTTTCTATAGACTTCTTTTAATATGGATAGCTCCTTATTAACATATCTGAAATCTTTTGGATTATTTTCATATATTTGAGGTGATTAGTATAATCCCAAAAATTTGAAGAAAATATATGGAAGATAAAATCAAATTTTAGTAATAAAATAAGCATTTTTATAAAAAAATACAATTTTGATAAAAAGTAGACTGCTTAGAAAGATATAAAGACTAAAATTTAATTACTAATTTTTTAAATTCATGGGAGTTTTAAATTCGCTACTTTTCTTTTTATCAGCGCAAGCAGTTCTTTTGGTCGAGCTATTTTATAGCTCATCAACTGATTTAATTTTATTACAAAGTATATCAACATCTTTGAAAGAGTCGTTCCCTGAAAAAATTGAATTAAAACATCAGTTTATAAATCAAGACTTATCCTTCTTTGAAGAAATCGATAGCGTACAAGTAATTTTGGACCTAACTTTTAGTATCTCTTTATCTAAAGTTTTGAAGCAATTTAGCAATTTATGAAATATATTATTGATATCAATACAGGATTTTGACAATAGTTACAGTAAATGAGAATTTTACCCTCATATGCTGCAAAAAGATTATTTGAGAATTTTGCATGACCTGATTTCCTACTTAAATTGAAAGAAATTTATTGTAATTTTAGATGAGTTAGGAGCTCAAAATGATATTATGAGAATTTTTTCAGATAAAACAATCAATTTTCATTACTTTTCAGGTCAAAATCAATGAACGGCAGATCATTTTATAGGTAAAGAAATCAAGCCAAAAGGAATAAGAAATATTGTCATTTTAAATAGGTCAGAAAGTGCTAAATTTCTGCTTGAAGGCTTGAAGAAGAAAAATCTACTTACCTTGGGGTGTGGAATAGTATTAGGATATCAAAGCATATGAGAGATAAATGAAAATGGAATTTTAGGGTACACAGAACTGGGATTGGAAAATGCTGTCGATTATTATAGCTATGAGTCATCAGCATTACTCAATCTTTTTGAGAAAATTTTAAACTTCTCTGATTATAATGATCCTTTTGCCCTAAGGGAATTTTTGGAAAGAATTACAGTTGATCATCACCAAATGCCTAACTTTTCTATAATTAACATTCAAAATGCTCAAAAAATCATAATAGGGCAAGCTTCAGATAAGAAATTTATCATATATGATAATGAATTAAATTTTCCAGGAAATTCATCAATTGTCCCAAATTCTCCAACCAGCGATATTAATATATGAATGGCTGATGGAACCACAAATCCAGGCTATTCTGATAGCGCTTATACTTTATTAAAACAAGGAGCGAAATATGCATTAGAGTATGTAAAAGCAACACACTTTTTGGAAGGGTTTGATATATTTGTTATTCATACAGACTGTGGAGCTGAAATTTATAACTCAATCTATTCAATTAATTGTTTTGAAAAGCTATTAAAAGAGCCTGGTGTTGGATTTTTAACTACATCATTTCCACTTACTGTTATTGGTAATATAATTTCTATGAGGATACTGAATATTTCTATGCCTCATATTTCAGAGTATTCTCCTCTTGGGATCTTAGCTGATAAATCAGCTTTTCCTGAATTTATGAGAATGGCAAGAGACGAGCTTTACAATGCAAGGGTTCTTATTGATCTGATTTTTCTTTTTGATTGGAAAAATGTGATCTTGATATATGAAAACTCTTCAGATAATTTATTGACTTATCAATATTTTGTCTCAAAAGCTGAAGAGTATTTGATTAACATTGCCAATGAAGATAGAATAGTTAAGCAGAATTATAATCATAGTGATTATTGAGAATACAAAGATTGAATGCAAAATATAATAAGTCTAAAAATAAGGCCATTTGTCATTTTTGTTACCCCTCCTTCTGAGTTTTATTTAATTGAAGATTTCTATGATGCAGGTCTCACGAGGAAAAATTCTGTTTTTTTATTTCCAAATCGAGTTGGTTTTGGAATTGACTCAGAAGCAAATCTATCTCAAAAGGCAAAATTAGTTGAATTATTATATGGAGCAATAAGTATCAACGAAGCTGAATGGATAGGGGAATATGGGAAACAAATAAAAGAAGAATTTATTAAGGCTTACTCAGAAATTACTGATTGAAGATGTTTATCTTTTGATGCTGCTATGCTGCTAATAAATGGAATAAAATATACAATAGCTCAAGGAGAAAATCTTGAAAATTCTACAGTTCTCAATAGCAATTTAAGAAAGCAAAATTTTTTAGGATGTTCTGGAGTGGTTTCAATTGAATCAGATTCTAATGATCGAAGCTCCTCAATTATTGGGATTTATAACATAATATGAAATGATACAACGCAATACTATAATGAATTTATGGTTGGTATTTATGACCTTGGAAGCACCAACCTAATTAGCTTTACAAGTAAAATCAAATGATCAGATAATACAACAAACACACCCAGTGATGCAATTTCATATGAAAATAATTGTCCTTTTGATATAAATGAAGCTGTATACTCATCTAAAAGCTCTGGAATTTTATATGGGATTTCAATAGCAATTTTTATGATAACTGCAGTTTTGACATTTTTTATCTGAAAAAGGTGATGGAGAAAAGAGATTGAAGATATATTGATAAGATCTCTAGTCCAATTTGAAGATTATTTAGCAATGGCTATCGTTTTTATTGATTTTTTACAAATTTTAGCGATGGGTCCAGATATTGACCATTATAATCCTCTAGCAGGCTATTTCACTAAATTAGCAACAGCAGATTTTGGGTTTGCAATTCAAGGGAAAACGTTTTGGGTTTATTTTTATTCTTCCTTGATTGCTGTTTGCATTTGAGTTCTATTCAGCATTGAAAATATTTTTAATATAGGAAGAGACACTAAAAGTCTCAGTCTGGAGTATCTGAGACTTGTATCAAAAATATCATTGCCAGTATTAGGAAACGCATGTTTTTTACCTATTTCATCTATTCTTTTAAGTATTTTTAAATGCCCCAAACAGCAATCGCCGGATATTTATAAACCATTTCTTCAAAATGACTGTTCAACAATATGCTGAGAAAACGACCATATTATTTGAGCGTCATTGTCTGTTATTTCTTTAATTATTTATCTTCCACTTGCTATTTATTTAAGACCGTTTTGGTACATGACTTATACCTGCATCAATATAAAAGCTCAACCAAGATTTTTGATGGTTAAAAGTTTGTTTCAACTTTCTATTATCATATTGAGCAAAACTCTGAAAATTTATGACCAAAGCCTGCATGGATTAATTTTAATTGTTTTGCTCTTTGCATTGATATTGTTTTGTGTTAAAAAGAAGCCTTATAACTACAGCCGGATGAGTCTTTGATTAATTATTTCATATATAGGAATTCTGTGGAGTTTCACTTTGAGTTCATTATATTGAATTGTTCCATCAGCATTAAGCCAGTTGTGACTTATCGCTCATTATATTGGATGATTATTCATACTCATTGCTGGATTTCATATTCAACAAAAACATTGCCCTAGTATGCTATTCAATGAAAAAATGACTGACATTGGAATTCTTTTCAGGTTTTCACTGGGTGGCTGAATATCAGCAGTCCAAATTAATGAATTAAACAAAGAAAGGGTAAAAGATAAATATATATGTTCAGAAATTATAACAGATAAGCCAATCACATCTGTAGTTAGCAATGAATAGTTTTATCCTTTTCATGAAGATGCAAAGTATCAAGTATCCTAGCATGGAGATTAAACATATCTACAATTTCAATGAAATAATAATAAAGAATTCTAAATTTATATTTTGATTTTTTACACTTTAAATTGAAAATTCTAAAGATGAGTATATCATGATGCTTATTCTTCAGTTACCCAAATATTTTACAAGTGGAATTTTCATTAAGGCTTTGATTTTACTAATAATCTTCGAAAGATTAAAATAAAATTGTATTGTATATAATATCCCATAATCCTCTTGCCCAAATTCATAAGGACTCTGAGGCATGGAAATTATCCTCTTAATGTGGATTTTGCTTCAACTTTTTTGGAGTTTTTATGCATTGAAATTCTGAAATCAAAATATATCTTGTTCTGATTTTAAATTGAAATCGGTAGCAAAGTCTAAATACCTAAATGATTTAAAATTATTAAAATTAATCATTTCTTTGATGAAAATAGAGAGACCATGATATATGAAATCAAAATTTCGTATTTTTTGTAAAACCATTTATAATTCCATATTCGGAATTGTTTAACTTATATTTGAAATTTTCTCCGTTTTAAATACGCAAGATTTCTTCATTTTATGATTTCACGTTATGTTATATTATATTATCTGTCCAATACCTTTTATTATTTTCAAATATAAAATTTAAACGCAATTTTTCATCATATAGAAATGCTTTTTGGTCAATGGTATATCTCAATATGCAAATTATTATAAAATTTTTTAAAAAACTGCAATTATTAATTTAATGCAAAAAATAAGATTTATAAAAGTTAAGAAACTATTAAGGTTAATTTATAAGAAAAACAAAAAATTTTCAAAATTAGAATTCATCAAATTTTGCCAATACAAAAATTGATCGCAATCAAATGTATAATAAAATAAAAATGAACGAGTGTATATCCTTTCCGTTTTTTAATAATTTCTAATGTGAAAAATAGAGGCAATACGATTTAAAGAGCAATTTTTTTAAAAAATCTATATAAACCTCCAATTTATTTTTATATGTATTTACAGATTTTTTAAGGCTGATAAAAAATGCAAAACATTTTACTAATTTTATCATTTATCCAGCTTGTGAAATGCCAA
>CATKHM010000934.1:0-12603 GCA_949751825.1 Blepharisma undulans | reverse complement strand
CTATTATGAAGAAGATCAAAACAAAATACTATTTGCTATAGGTTCCTTTGCAGCTCTAAATGTCATCGAAATGCCTTTTATTAAATCATTCTGGATTAGAGCGCTACTTATGCTTAAACATCATTTCCTGTGGCATTTTATTCCGAAATTTACTGGGAATAACGGATTTGAACTTTATTCAGAATCTAATTTTTTGTCAATTATAGCGATATTTTTATGCGAATGGCGTGTATATATGATGAGAGAAAAATCGTATGAAAGATTTGTTTCTAGGGTAAATCTCGAAAAAACTGAAAAAAGGCTAACACTGATTTTTAATCTTTTTCCAGATGGAATCTTAATAATTTCAGAACAGAAAGAAGTGTTATTTTCGAATTTAAATCTCACAAAGCTTTTGAATTGTGATATTGAAGAAGTGATTCCACTATTGTCAAGCATTGAATATTGCCAAGGAAGAAAGCAATCACATTTATCAAATACAAATAAACTTATTGATGATATTGATCTTATCAAAACGTTAGATATGAATCAAGAAATAAATCTTGGATTAAGTCAGCATGAAAATTTTTATATAGGATGAAGAGGACAGAAAGTTTCATGAGAAGACCAAGATGCAGTTCTTTTAACTGTAAGTAACGCTAACCATATTGTCGAGTATGAAAAAAGTGTTTCAGATAGCAAACTAAAAAATGTTCTTTTAAGGTCAATTTCTCATGAATTGAGAACACCAATAAATTCAATAGTCTTTTTGGTGGAATCTATCAAAGATGAATATACAGCTTCGGGCAATGAAAATCTGTTAAGCAAATTAAATATAATTTCAGTTTCATCAAAAATCCTTTTATCTTTAGTCAATGATTTGCTTGATTATTCGAAGATATTAGCTGGAATATTTTCAACACAAAAAACAGATGTTTCACTTTGAACTTTTATTCATGAAACTGTTCAGCTAATTCAAATTCAAGCAGAAAAGAAAGGTCTAAATATTTTTACAAGAATAGATCCAAATTTGCCAGCCCATATTTTCACTGATCCTTTAAGGCTCAGCCAAATTTTACTAAATTTATTAAGCAATGCACTTAAATTTACATTAAAAGGCTATATTGAGATTTGTTGCATTCTCAATAAAAACCAACAACTTAAAATCACGGTAAAAGATACTGGCATAGGAATTACAAATGATAAGCTTCGCGATCTATTTAAAGAATTTGCAACACACTTTGATAGTGCTTTGAACCCAACCGGATGTGGGCTAGGTTTGTTTATATCAAATATTATTGCCAAAGAAATTGGCTCAAAAACAATCAAAGTAAAATCAGTGCCAAACGAAGGCTCAATTTTTAGCTTTACTCTGGATATTTATCAAAATATTCCAACACTTGAAACACAAATTGACGAAGATTCTACATCAGCTGATAATATTTTAGAAGACAAAGCCTTGATATTCACGAAAGATTTCAATAAGGTAATAAAAAACCAATTTACCCAGGTCTTGATTGCAGACGATAACGATTTCAATAGGATAGTGCTAGGATCAATGCTTTCTAATTATAATATTCTATACCACGAAGCATGCTCAGGAAAGCAAGCTGTAAAGTACGTACAAGATATGGATCAAAAGAAGCGGCCCTATAAACTTATTATTATGGATGGCAGCATGCCTGAGCTAAATGGTTGAGAAGCGTCCAGGGCTATTCTTGATTTATATTCTGAAGGAAAATTAGCCAGTTTGCCTATAATAATCGGGTATACAGCATTTACATCAGATATTGAGCTATCTCTTTGCATTAGATCTGGTATGAAAGAATGTATTATAAAGCCGTGCAGTTCTGAGGTGCTGATCAATAAAATTAAGCATTACTTATTAAGATAAACAATTTTAATATTTTTTTAAAAATTAAAAATTAACATAATCAGTTTATTTTTAGCAAATTAATTCTTTTTAAATTTTAATTGATTGCACATTATAAATGGAAAAAGAAAGAAAGCTTTGGTGGGAAGAAGAAGTGAATGAAAATTACAGAATCTTAAAAAAAGTTAATTACTCGCGATTAGTTCTTGTGTTTGTTTGCTGGGTATTTTATGTAATCATGACAAACTTTTTTAATTGTGACTGAGGTAGCTATATAACATTTTGTACAAAAATTTGATTTGCGCAGCTTGCGATATGTATCACAATGGAATTTTTAGAAAATAAAGGAGCGATTGCAAAGTCATTTTTCGCGATTTTGCTATCAGAATGTTCTTGCTCTATGTGGTGAATATTTGGAAGAGAATCATTTAAGTCTTCTGAATTACTATTTTCGAACGTTGCTCTAGCTTATACCAATATATGTGAATGGCCCTTTATTTTAAGCCCTTTATTAAGAGTACTGATTCTTTGCAAGCACGTATTTATGTGGCACTATCATCATTATTGGAAATGAGGCTTTGATTTTAGAACAGAGGAAACAATGTCGCACTATCTATCGATTTTACTAGTGGTTATGTGTGATTTATATATTCGAAATATCAAATCAACTTCTTTTGAAAGATTCTTATCAAGAAAAAGCCTTGAACGAGCTGAAAAAAGGCTAAGTGTCATATTTAACTTATTCCCAGATGGAATTTTAATTCTGTCAGGAGACAATTCAATTTTGTATATAAATGCAGTTATGACAAGATTTTTAGGTTGCACTAAAGATACTGTCGTTCAAACTTTATCGACAATCGAATATTGCCAAGGGAAAAAATATTCACATTTATCAAATTCAAACAGGCTTATAGAGGATGTAACATTGGTGCCAGGCTTAGCTGTTAACCAAGAAGTTGTCTTGGGATTGAGCAAAATCCAAAATTCGAATTTAGAATTCCGAGCCCAAAAAGTCCTATGAGATGATCATGATGCTATTTTGTTAACTGTCAGAGATGCTAACCATATAATCAATTTAGAACAGTCAATTTCAGACAATAAGCTTAAAAATGTCCTTTTGAGATCAGTTTCTCATGAACTAAGAACCCCAATAAACGCAATTACCTCTTTATCTGAAGCACTTATGACAGAGCCAGAAATCATCCAAAATAAAAAATTCAAAGAAAATTTGAATATTGTTATCGTGTCTTCGAAACTTTTGCTATCTTTGGTAAACGATTTGCTGGATTATTCAAGAATTTTGGCAGGAGCTTTTTCAGTGCAGAAAACAAATTGTTTAATTCGATCTATAATACAAGATGCAGTGCAATTACTCAAAACTCAAGCAGAAAAGAAAGGTTTAATTATTTTCACAAGAATTGATCCTCAGATGCCTGCGTACATTTATACAGATTCTTTAAGACTAAGCCAGGTTATTTTGAACCTTCTGAGCAATGCTTTAAAATTTACACTTAAAGGGCACATTGAGATCTGCTGCTTATTGATCACGAAAGGGGTAATAAAAATTATCATCAGCGATACAGGAATTGGTATTGAAGAATCGAATTTGCCTAATTTATTCAAAGAGTTCAATACTCATGTCAATCAAACAATTAACCCCACAGGATGCGGATTAGGCTTATTTATTTCAAATATTATCGTTAAGGAGCTTGGCCCAAAATCCATTGAGGTAAGCTCTACTCTGGGTGTGGGCTCTTCTTTTAGTTTTTATATAAACATTCATGAAGATGAACTGGAACAATCTCATTATGAAGAAATGCATTATAACGCTACCTCAGAAAATATTGATCAAATAGTTCCAAAAGATTTTTCCAAATTGATAGAAAAAGAATATCCACAAGTGCTAATAGTTGATGATAATGATTTCAATAGAATTGCAATTGGCTCTGTGTTGTTGCATTGTGGTATTTTATATAATGAGTCGTATACTGGGAAAGAGGCTGTCAAAAAAATTCAAGAGAGCTGCAGAATAATGAAACCATACAAATTAGTAATAATGGATGGAAGCATGCCTGAGCTTAATGGCTGAGAAGCAACAAAAATGGTCCATCAGCTGTATTTTGATGGGAAAATTAGTAATTTGCCAATAATAATTGGGTATACAGCATTTAGTTCAGTAGAAGAACTGAATTTATGTATTGAGTCTGGAATGAAAGAATGTTTAATAAAACCTTGCAGCAAAGAAGTTTTAATCAGTAAGGTGCTGCATTATCTATCATTATAATTTATATTACAAAAAATAGCAATATTTTTTAAATCATAACCGATAGCAATAAATGGAAATTTTGCATAGCATTTGATACTTTGAGGAGCGTTAAAAACAGCAGGAAGAAGTGAATAATAAATATTAAGTCATTAACGATTTGCATGTCCTATAATGCGATTTTTTTGGCAGTTGATAGTTTTTCTGATTTATTGTGCTATAAAAATTATACTGTAATATTTAAATTTTTCCATAATATTTTCACAATTTTTTTTAGGTTATTAATTTTGATGCTAGTAATAGAAATTTATCACCAACATCGATTTTTGAATAAATGAATATTGTAAATTCAATAACTTCAGGAAATTTTTATAAAAAGTCATAAATTTATATTAATAAATGGAAAATTTACGTAGTTCATGGTGAGAAGAAGAAATAAACGAAAAATACCAGGTTATAAAAAAATACGCATATACAATATTACGAGCTATTTTATTGATAATTGCATTCAATTTACTGTGCGAGAAAAATTATGAGAAGCTTCTTTCTTTCCTCCCTTATGACTTACTGCATATAGCAGAATGTATAGCGCTGCGGTATGGAGAAAATAAAAGCTATGCTACAAAATCATCTATTATAATTCTAATTTCAGAAGTAAACTCCACAATGTGATTCCTAATGGGAACTATCAATTCAAAAGAAACTAAAATTGTTTTATGCATGCTTTCTTTTGCTTCAATAAACTTCTTTGAGTGGCCTATTATTGAATCTTTCTGAATAAGAAATTTTATTTTATTGAAACACTTTTTTTATTTCTATTACATAGAGTATTTTTTAACAGGCATGGACTTTTTGTCAGTTGAAGCAGGGTTTTCACAAATGATTTCTGTTTTGATTTTTTTATTGTGTGAACTGAACTGGCGACAAACAAGAGAAAAGTCATTTGGGAAATTTTCTTATAGCAAAACAATAGAAAAAGCTGAAAAAAGGTTAAAGTTAATTTTTGAGTTGTTTCCTGATGGGATTTTGATTATTTCTCGTGAACAAAAAATTTTGTTTTCAAACGAAAATTTAATAAAACTATTAGACTGCAATTTGGAACGAATAATTTCTTTAATGAATTCAATTCACTATATTGAAGGAAAAAAATACTCCCAGTGAACTAATTCAAATAAACTTGTAGACGATATTAATTTAATTCAAAATTTGCAGCTTAATGATGAAAAAATGCTTGGAATATGTCAAATTGGGCAAAGTAATTTAGAATGAAAAGGGCAAAAAATATTGTGAGATGATGAAGAAGCTACATTATTGACTATAAGAAATGTTAGTTGCTTAATCCAATTGGAAAGAACAATATCTGACAGTAAATTAAAAAATGTTATTTTAAGATCAGTTTCTCATGAACTTAGGACGCCAATAAACGCTATTTCAAATTTTGTTGAAGCATTAAAAGAAGAGCCTGAAATTGCGAAGCATGATGAATGAAATAGCAAATTAGATATTACTTTAATATCCTCAAAATTACTTTTATCATTAGTCAATGATTTGCTTGACTACTCCAGAATTTTAGCTGGAGTTTTTTCAATAAATAAATCAAAATTTTTATTGAGAAACGCCGTCAATAATGCAATACAATTAATAAAAATTCAATTAGAAAGGAAAGGGTTAAAAATCATTTCAAGAATAGATCCTTTGTTGCCTGTATATATATTTTCAGATCCTTTGAGATTTAATCAAGTTCTTTTGAATCTTCTAAGCAATGCTTTAAAATTTACAATTTCAGGCTTTATAGAAGTCGCATGTGTTTCGTGTGCAGATGGAACTATGAAAACCATAGTTCAAGACACAGGAATTGGTATTAAAGAGTCAAAAATTAAAGACTTATTCAAAGAGTTTCATACACTGCAACATGGAACTTTAAATCCAACTGGCTGTGGCTTAGGTTTGTATATTTCAAATCTTATTGCTAAAGAATTAGGCTCAAAATCTATTGAAGTGCAATCAAAAGAAAATCAAGGATCAGTTTTTAGCTTTTCTGTCGATATAAAAGAGAATATCGAAAATGATGGAGAAACAGTAGAAAGTAGAGAAATAATAAGATATGATGATTCTTTTACAGAAAACTTGCCAGAAACAGATTTGCCAATAATAATAAAAGATTTCAATGCAGTAATGAGACAAGAATACCCAAAAGTCTTAATTGTGGATGATAATGAATTTAATCGAATTTCCCTTGGATCAATCCTGGCTAGTAACAACATACTGTATAGTGAAGCTTGTACTGGAAAACAAGCTGTAGATTATGTTGAAGAAATGAGTAAGAAGAAAAAGCCTTTTAACTTAGTGATTATGGATGGAAGCATGCCTGAACTTAATGGATGAGATGCGACAAGGGCTATTTTTAATTTATATGATGAAGGAAAACTTGATGAACTACCCATAATAATCGGATATACAGCATTTACTTCTGATCAAGATATAAAGATGTGCATAGATGCAGGGATGACAGACTGTATTATCAAGCCTTGCAGCTCCCAAGTTATGATGAGTAAACTATTTGAATATTTTAAATAATTGTTTATATTGTTAAAATAATTAGAATTTCTGTCAGCCATTTTGTATATTTTCTAAAAATGATAGCGCATAATAGTTTTAACACTTAGCAAAACTTAAATCATGATTATACATCATTTCTGAAACCAAAAAAATAATATGGAAAATTTGCACGATTCTTGGTTCGAAGAAGAGGTAAATGAAAAATATCAAACAATAAAAAGATTTGCATTTACCTTATTTTGGACTGTAGCAATAACAATTATGATCAGTTTACTCGTACAACAAAATAATGATCATCTGTGAGAATTTATACCTTTTGATCTACTGCATATATGTGAATGCATAGTTCTATGATACGGAGATAACAAAAAAAGCTATTTGAAAGCAAAAATTGTAATTTTTGTTTCTGAATTTAATTCATTTTTATGGTTTCTTATGGGAATCTCAAATTCAAAGGAAACTAAAGTTCTTTTATGTACACTCTCTTTCGCATCAATAAACTTTTCTGAATGGCCTCTTATTGAATCTTTTTGGATTAGAAGCTTAGTTATGATTAAACATCTTTTTTTCTTTTATTTTTTTGATTATTTTACTGTCGGTTTGGACACCCTCGCAATTGAAGGTGGATATTCTCAAATGATTGCAATTTTAATTTTTTTATTATGCGAACTCAACTGACGTCAAACAAGAGGGAAATCATTTGGCAAATTCAAATACAGAAAAACCATAGAAAACGCTGAAAAACGCTTAAGTTTAATTTTCGAATTATTTCCTGATGGAATTTTGATTATTTCTCATGATTATAAAATTTTATTTTCAAATGAAAACTTGACTAAACTTTTGGATTGTAGATTGCAAGAAGTTATTTCCTTAATATATTCAATTCAGTATATTGAAGGGAAAAAATATTCGCAATTGACTGCTTCAAATAAACTTGTAGATGATATTAATTTAATCCAAAATTTTCAATTTAATGTTGAAACATTACTTGGAATATGCCGAATTGGGGATTGTAGTTTGGAATGGAAAGGACAAAAAATATTGTGGGATGATAAAGAAGCTACACTATTGACTATTAGAAATGTCAACAACTTAATCCAATTAGAACGAACAATATCAGATAGTAAATTAAAAAATGTCATTTTAAGATCAGTTTCTCATGAACTCAGAACACCTATAAACGCTATCTCCAATTTTGTTGAAGCATTAAAAGAAGAGCCTGAAATTGTTAGTAATACTGAATGGAATAACAAATTAGATATTACTCTTATTTCTTCAAAATTATTATTATCACTAGTCAACGATTTGCTTGACTATTCAAGAATTTTAGCTGGAGTTTTCTCAATAAAAAAATCAAAATTTTTATTGAGGCCAGCTATTAATAACGCAGTGCAATTAATAAAGATCCAAGCAGATAGGAAAGGGCTAAAAATTATTTTCAGAATAGATCCTCAGTTGCCAGCTTATATATTTTCAGATACCTTGAGGTTTAATCAAGTTTTGATAAATCTACTGAGCAATGCCTTAAAGTTTACGATTTCTGGTTGAATAGAAATTATATGCATATCATGCTCTGAGAGGATGATGAAAATCATAGTGCAGGATACAGGAATTGGTATAAAAGAATCAAAGATGAAAGATCTATTTAAAGAATTTACTACTAATCATCATGGAAATTTAAATCCAAATGGTTGCGGATTGGGCTTATTTATTTCAAATATTATTGCGAAAGAATTAGGAGCAAAGCCAATTGAAGTGCAGTCAAAAGAAAATCAAGGATCATCATTTAGCTTTTTTATTAATATCAGGGAGGATTTTTCAAAATGAAGAAGAAATACTAGAGAATAGTGAAGTCAATATATATAATGATTCTTTTTCAGAAAATAATTTTCCAGTAGAAATAAAAGATTTCAGAACAGTAATGAGACAAGAATATCCAAAAATCTTGATTGTTGACGATAATGAATTTAATAGGATTTCACTTGGATCAATTCTTCTCAGCCACAATTTACTCTATAGAGAGGCTTGCACTGGTAAACAAGCAGTGAATTATGTCGAAGAAATGAGTAAGGAGAAAAAAACTTTTAAATTAGTTATTATGGATGGAAGCATGCCTGAACTTAACGGTTGAGATGCAACCAAAGAAATTTATAATTTGCATGCTGAAGGAAAGCTTGGTGAGCTGCCTATTATAATTGGATATACAGCATTTACTTCTGATCAAGATATAAAGATGTGTATAGATGCAGGGATGACAGACTGCATAATCAAGCCTTGCAGTTCTCAAGTTTTGATGAAAAAAATATTTGAATATTTGCAATAAATATTAGCATGATTGGTATGCAATTATAAAAATTTTGTGAATAAAAATTAATATAATTTTAATAAGACTATCATCAGATTTTAAAAAAAATCTAGAATATGGTGCTTAAATTTTGTAATAATTATTTCATATTTATGAGTCAATTATTCAAATCACTGCATTAACTATCTGAAAATTTTAGAAAACATTAACCAATTATGAAATAATTTTATAAGGTTTAGATGAAAATTTCAAATTTTACAAATTTTTAAAATAAGTAATTTTATATAAGATTTGAATAAAATTCAAGACTTGATCATAAAATAAGCCTCAAATTGAATAATATTATTCTTTATCAATAATTTTCAAATAGCTATTAAAAGTATTTCATCTTTAAAGCTGAATTAACTGAACGAAGCAATAAAAATTTTAATGGAAAAGCTACGAAAAAATTGGTGGGACAATGAGGTTCGAGAGAAATTTCAAATCATAAAACGATTTCAATATTTAAGGTTTCCATTTGTTTTATCCTTCTGACTCACCATTTGGATTATTCAAAATCAATTATCAATCCAATGCTTAAAAATTGAGCCTGGATATTATGCATATTTATTTTCGCAATTTCTCATATGTTTCTTAGTACAATATGTGCAAAGCAAAGGAAATTTTTATAAATCACTGCTAGGAATAGCGCTATCTGAATACAATTGTTTACTGTGATGAATAATGGCAAGATCTGACTTTAAAAACTCAAAACTTTTGCTTTCAAACATTTCTTTATCATGCATTAATATTTGTGAGTTTCCATTCATAAAAGCACCATTATTCAGACTCTTAGTTTTGTTGAGGCATTTAATAATGTGACATTATATAGACTATTATTCAGGGGATCTTGAGTTATCTCTTGATACTATGCCTCATTTAATGGCTGTTTTAAATATTTTTCTGTGTGAAACTCATTGCCGTAGAGTTCAATTTTACTCATTCGAGAGGTTTTTATCAAGCCAAAAATTAGAAAGTATGGAAAGAAGGCTCAGTGTCATTTTTAACCTTTATCCTGATGGACTGATGGTGCTTTCACAATCAAATTCTGTGCTTTATTCTAATGCAATTTTAACGAAATATTTAGGCTGTGATATTAATCAAGCAGAAAAAATGTTAGAAACCATTGAATATATACAAGAAAAGAAGTATTCTGAGTTTTCTGATTCAAACATGCTGATAGATGATATTAATTCTGTCAAAAATTTGCATCTAAATCAGCAGGTATTGTTAGGTATAAGTCAATTTGGAAATTTAAATTTGGAGTGAGAGCTCAAAAGGTACTGTGAACTGAAGAAGAGGTTGTATTATTAACTGTAAAAGATATCAGCCACATCATACAATTAGAAAAATCTATTTCAGATGATAAATGAAAAAATGTGCTTTTAAGGTCTGTTTCTCACGAATTAAGGACACCTATTAATGCAATTTCTACGATTTCTGAATCAATCATACATGAGTCAGAAGTTTCACTGCCTGGCAATTTAGCCACAAAATTAAATATAATTTCAATTTCTTCGAAGCTCTTGCTTTCTCTAATAAATGATTTATTAGATTATTCAAGAATTTTAGCTGGATCATTTTCTATAGTAAAATCAAAATTCCTCTTGGCAAGCACAATAAATAGCACCATCCAATTAATAAAGCTTCAAGCAGAAAAGAAAGGAATAAAGTTGACTGTTAGGATTGATCCTCAGATTCCTGAATGGATTGTTTCTGATCCTCTGAGATTCAGCCAAATTTTGTTGAATCTTTTAAGCAACTCCCTTAAGTCGACATTAAATGGATATATTGAAATATGCTGCACACTATGTGAAAAAGGAAAAATTAGAGTAACTGTAAAAGATACTGGAATTGGCGTTGAAGAAACAAAACTAAACAATATTCGAAAAGAATTCACACTTCCGCAAAATCTAACAATAAATCCTTCTGGTTGCGGAATTGGTTTATTTATATCAAACAAAATTTCAAAAGAGCTAGGATCAAAACCAATTGAAGTAATTTCTGCCATTAACTGCGGGTCATCATTTAGCTTTTATGTTAGCATTTCAGAAGAGCAAGCCATTGAAGAGCTGAAAGTTGATGATGATATTTCCAAATTCACTTCAGAAGAAACTCATCCAATTACAATAAAAAATTTCAAAGAAATAATCAGTGAATTCCCAAAGATTTTGATTGTGGATGACAATGAATTTAATAGAGTTGCTTTAGGAACTCTTTTATCTAGAAAAGGATATTTATTTGATGAAGCTTGTACCGGTAAAGAAGCAGCAAGAAAAATTAAGGAAAATGATGAAAAATCAAAGCCTTACAAACTAGTTATAATGGACGGGTGTATGCCTGAATTAAATGGCTGGGATGCAACAAAGCTTATTCATCAAATGTATTATAATGGAAAATTAAATTTTTTACCAATTATAGTTGGATACACAGCTTTTAGTTCTGATGTGGAACTTGGAATGTGTATAGAATCTGGAATGAAAGAATGCCTTATTAAACCTTGTGATTCAGAGGTATTGATTTCAAAAATATCACATTATCTTTCAAATTAATAGTGCAGTATTTAGAGTTTAATATGTAACTAACTAATCTTTCATAACTGGAATTTTTCAGAAAGACTTTTAATTTTAATAAAAGGACAAAATAATTTGCAAGCAGCTTCTTACAGATTTATTTATTCAAAATTGTTTTTATCGAGTCGACTTTGTGTTTTATTTACAAATATATGATTATCGTGATAAATTTCACTTTTCCAGAAAATACCCTTTTTTAGTCTTTCGAAAATAAAAAAACTAAATCATTTGAAATAATTTTAATATTAACAGCTATACGTACAAAACTCTTTACGCCTTTCAAAAGCTCAATTTATTTTTTGATTTCCACTTTTTTTAAATCAATGGGCCAATATAATTATAAAGTAAGTAATGGAGAAATTGCACAGAATTTGGTGGCAAGAAGAAGTACACAAAAATTATAAACTGCTTCAAAGATTTGTTTATTCTCGTTTCTTACTTGTTGTTTCATTTTGAGCAGCTCTTTGGATTGCTCAAATAACGATTCCTGCCAAATGATTAAGACTTGAGTCCCTTCATTTCATATATGGACTCTCTCAACTGGCTACATGCTTTCTCATAAAAACAATTGAAAATAAAGGGGAACGATGAAAAACTATTTTTACTTTTATTCTCGCGGAATGCAATTGTATGGGTTGGTGAGCAATGGGTATGTACGGATATAAGACATCAAGAGTTTTGCTTTCCAATCTTTCACTTACTTGCATAAATATCTGTGAGTGGCCCTTTATTCACTCTTCATGGATAAGAATTTTGATACTTTGCAAGCATTTGCTAATGTGGCATTATATTGGATATTATTATGGAGAAATAGAAAACACGGGAGATACAATGCCCCATCTCATGGCTTTTCTAATTATTTTTCTATGTGATAACAATTGCAGTCATAACAGAAAAAACTCTTTTGAAAGGTTTATTTCACGAAAAAATCTTGAAAATGCAGAAAAGAGGTTAAGTGTCATTTTTCATTTGTTCCCTGACGGTTTTTTAATATTATCAAAAGAAAAGGATA
>CATKHM010000933.1:0-12612 GCA_949751825.1 Blepharisma undulans | reverse complement strand
CAGTTGCAATAGTCGTATAGTAATCATCTTCCCAAGGTCCACTGCATCCTCCACATTTTAGCATACCACCTCTTCATTTTGTATCATCTTTTCCTTGATAAATCCACCTTGAAGTTCCCATACATCCTAGAATAAGACACATAGTAACAAAAAGTAAAAACATTACCCCATATCATCAGCAATACAGCGGAACCTTACGGAGAGTATAACTTGGATCCATTTCACTTTTTCTAGTAATTTTGGCTAGTTCTCCTTGCTCGGGATCAAGCTCTACATGCACATCTTCATGATTATTATCCCCATTTTCTATAGATCTATGAGAATTCTGGCTATTTTCCCTTTCTTCTATTTCTCTTGAGTTTCCCCTCAAAGACTCTTGATGCTCATGACCGTTTTCATCCACTTTAAAAATATCCTGACTCATTTTATTAAAATTAATGATTTAATAACTAACTATCCCATTTCTTTCATGATCTTTTCCCATTCTTCTCTATCTTGGCTGTGAACTGTTTTCCCATCAACGAGGTTATTTCATACATCCATAGCTAAATTTTTTACTTTGTTCATGATATTTTCTGGTTTTGGTTCAATTTCTTTTAAGGTTTCCATCAGCATGTCTCTTGTGCTTATTAATTCTTGTTTTTCTTGTTCCAGGTCGTATAGCAAGTCGTTTAACTCTTCAACTGCAAGAAGAAGCCTCTGTTCATTTTGTCTTAAGTCATTTTCAGTTAGATCGTACAATATATCTCTGTTCATATTACAAATATAATTTGTTCTCAGAATAATATTTAGTAATATCTGCAGAACCAGATAAAAATTCTGACAGCCCAATGACCAAATACCAAAATTTTCAAACTTTTAGGGCTTATGAGATTTATTTTACTATTCATATTGCGAATATTTAATTTAAATCAACATAATTATGTCACCAATTAATTAAATATGAGTAAAGGTTTACGATTAATTTGTTTGGCTGGCGCTTCAGCAGTCATGCTATTTGAGCACCTACAGCTTATGTCATATATAAAAAAAGCAACAAAGCCTGGGTCTGATGATTGAAATTCCTCAGCTAGATCTGCATTTGACGGCCTCAAATCTATTGCACTTCGTTTCACAGGTGACTCATTTTTTGCAATATATATAATCAGCTGTATCGTATCATTCCTCACTTTTGCAATTTACATTGCCTTTAGCAAGAAAATCCATGAAGCAAATAAATCAGAGTCTCCATTGAGGTATGCCATATGGTTTGTGGAGTACATAATTTATGGGATAGGCTTTGTACCAATGATTGGAGCTTTGGCTGAAGTTCAGTTCTGCAATGCTTCTGATATAGACTCTTATCATTCTGTCAGTTGTTGGGGGAAAAAACAATTGGCATTGATAGAGGCTGGGTTTGTGTTTTCTTCATTTGCGATATTTATGTCGGCTGTGGTTTTTCCATCATTGAAGTCAGAGAGAAATGGAGTGGAGAAGCGTTGGGGAGATGAATGCTATTTCTTTGGATTTGATAGAGCATTAGTAGTGGGGACTATTTATTTACTTGCTCCTATCAGACTACCTTGGGTAGGAATTTTACTTACATGCTTCTTAATAGCTTATGTAATCCTCTTTGAGTGCTATAATGAACTTCATATAGCAAGCTTAAAAGTAGGACTTTTATGCGGACAAGCTTGGCTTTTCTTATGTGCAGCCGAAGCAGACAATAACGGCACCACAGCTTCAGATTTGTTAGCTGGCTGGATTCCAGCGATTATTGTCGGATACACTTTATTGTGGATTAAGGCATTGATTTTCAAGAGAAAATACAAAGGAATCCCTCTGCAGAAATAAATAATTACTTTTTTAGAATTTAATGTAATTTGTATTAAATGGATAGCGTTTCTATATTGAATTACTTTGATGCAGTTTATGAACTTAAGAAGAAATCTTACCTCCCTCTGTCACAGCCATATCATTTAAGCCTCAGTCATGAACATTTTTGAATAGAAAAACAAATAAATGAAACCCAATTTCTAGGCGTAAACGAAAAAGGAACTGAATTTGATATACAAGTGATCACTTCGTCTAGTATAGAAGCACAAATCTATGAAAAAAGATATTTCGAAATGGCAACCCTTGTTCATTATCTCTCTGGCATAACTAAAACCTGTGCCAGAGAGCTTGATAAATTTTATTTGATGACGGAATTGAAAAATTCAATGAGCCTTGATGAATTTTTAGTGAATAAAAATAATGTGGAGATTCCTAAAGTCATAAGAGAAACTGCTAATTTGTGCCAAGAAGTGATAATAAGAGCTGCAGAAGAATTAATTAGCCAAGTCGCATCTGCAAGAAGAATGGGGATGGTTATTGGAAACATATCACCTGATAATCTGTATATTGAAATATCGCAAAGTCCTATTAGACCAATTTATACTCTGAATAGCTATGGGATAGACTTAAAGCTTGATATGATAAATTCCAGATCATTAAGCACTGCTTTTCCTTTAAATCCTGATATATTTCCATTTGATGATAAAAACATTGTAGATTTATGAGGGGTTGGAGTCTGTTTATACGCAGCTGTAACACACACAGCAATGACCGAAATGCCTCATTTTATGACATCAGATAAAGATGAAGTCACCAAAATGATCATAGCTGAAAACTATATCCCATCTCTCAGTGAATTTATAGCGGAGCTAGTAACTGATAGAACTTATAATATGAAAGCAGTCGATCACTTGTTTTCAAGGCTCTTTAAAACTTGGCTTTATCTGTTTAAAGAGACTGAAAGAGATTCTCTGGATTTAAGTGAGCTGGATACTAAAGCATTGATATCCAGTTTTTATTTCAAAGATAAACATATAAGGAAAAGAGGATTTGAACAGCTTTTTGTGAAGGATTATGGAGTTCCTAAAATATTGAGTACAATACCTAATAGGCTTGATGTGACGAGGACTGTGATTAAAGTAGCAACTCACTACAAATTTTATGAAGAAAATAAAGAAGTTTTAATCAATGCATTGGTAGCGCTGAACGAGTTAATGAAAAATAATGCTTGGATTAGAGCTGAATCAGGACCATTAGGGCTATATAGATTATTTTATGTTAAACTTGACCTTACAAATGCGAAATTAAGAAAAGAAATTATCAGGTACTTATCTCTTTTATGCAAAAACAACACACTCACAGCTTTGATTATAGCAAAACAAAAGAGAATTATTAACGATCTTCTATATCCTCGATATCTTGAAGAATCGTCTGATTTAACTGTTATGCTGCCATTTTGTGGCAGAGCAAATATCAAGAGAATAAAAATATTCCGAGATTACCGCGTTATTGGAAATGATTTTGAAGAAATTCTTGCCCTCTCCGCAATTCCAATCCACTTCAAAAGACAACGCCCGGAAATTGTACTTGACCAAATCCAAGAACTCATGAACCGTATGGTGAAAACAAACACAGTCAGCCAAGAATTTAATGAATCCCTAAGCATTGCCTTAGAAATTATTTATGAAGTTTTATTCAAATGCAAGCATGAGCATGAAATCAATCGAAGTGGGGAATGCTGCAAACTTTTCACAAAATCTCATTCGTATAACACTATTCCTTTTCTCACAAAATGCATTCGCTGTAATATGAATTTTTGTCCAGCATGCTCAAGATTTCATGCAAGTTCTCAAGGCCACACCTTACAGTTTTTGATATACACATTAAATCCTAAAGGAACTTGTGCTTGTGTCAATGCACACCCATCAGCATTTACGTCTGCTGTATTAAGCGATTTAAGAGAAGAAAAACAAATTGAGCTATTTGCGACAGGAGGTGTAGAGCATGAAAACCATATTTTTCATACTGAAAAAGAATCAAAAGAAATAAGTGTAACAAGTGTGGCGGAAATTAACGTGTTTAATGATGATATAAGACCGGTAACTATTTTTTATTATGAAGTATATGTACAAAGAGCAGGGCTTACTGGGAATATTAAAGTTGGGTTAGAAGGGACTGGGGTTGAATATTGTGGAGATAATGGCGACATACTTATGGATGAAGAAGTCATTGAGCATGGGCCTAGATTTGGGTCCAAAGATGTTGTAGGGATTGGAATTACATCAAGTTATTATGTGTATTTTACTTATAATGGCTTTAATTTGCATTTGTATGTAGAATGTGAGCCTATACGAGAAATTAGGCCACTTGTAAGATTGAAAGGAAAACATATTAGAGTTCAGCTGAAATTTAACCATTTTATGTCTGATCCAAAATCATATCCAGCTGTTTCACAAGCAAGAATATGCCAACTAATGAAAGAAATCGAGGAATGGATAAAGTACTATGCTGAAAAAACAAAAATTTTCCCTTTTATGAAAAGCAATGCAGACTCAATTAAGCGAATTGTTTCGAATTTAAGCTCTCAGCTTCCATTGAACTTTCCATATTTTGATGCACATATTGTTCCAATAAAAGCTTCATCGAAATCGATATGCAACATAATTTAGCTTTGCTTATTATAATATTGTTAAATTTATTATAGAGAGAGTAATTTAAAGAGTTTTTAGCTATCATTGTGCTTTATGTTTATTTTTTTAAAATTGCTATAAAATTATTATAGAAGCCAGTTTCTGAATTATTTGAAGCCTGGCGGTGCGTTTAAAGCATAAAATTTTCTTTTGGGCGATTCAATAAGCCAGATGATTATTTCTTGAAGATGTTGAAATTATTGGTATAGAATTATAATAAAAAATAGCAGTAATAATTTAATGATCTAAAAGATCATGCTCAATAGCATTTGCTTTCATGCATTTTCGTACTTAATAAGAACATGAGATTTGCAGTATTAATCAGTTTGAATAATAAATGTTTTCTGATGAAATCAATAGCGATTCTCTAAATTCCACTGGCTGCATTTTAAAAAGCCCTGCAGAGAAAGTGAAGAAAGAAGGCAGCGTATACCCAGGGGTTAAAGAAAATGAAGAGCTGAGGGACTTACTCATTATGTACGATAATATCCATCAAGAATACACTCACTTTGGGAACACCCAAACAAGCGAATTGATACTCAGAAGATTTTTGCAAAATCCAGAAATGCCAGGTGAGTACCGAGCAGAGCCACTTCTTAGGTATTTAACAGGCACTATGGAAGATTTCACATTCAATGAAATTGAAACTGCTTTGTGAGTGCTTTATTTGGAAAAAATCAATTGAATTGATGCCAAAATATCTCTGCATTATCTTATATGCTATTCAGCATTTGCAGCGAAATCATTCCTAAACGAAGATATGAGACCTTATGAAGCATTTTTAGGTCTAAAGATAGGAAATTTCAAAAAGAATTTTCAAAATTTCCTGTCAATGTATAAGGATCAGCTAGATGTCGAGCCAATAGAAATTAATGCAAAACTTCGAGAGCTGGGAGCTCCAATCTTGGCTCGCAAAAGTAAGCAACTAATCGATTACAATTTTTACGTTGATGAGATTTTATCACTTTCTCCACCTTATAGCTCAAGCCAAGAAAACGCGAAAACGACAAATGAGATCAAAAAACTTGAGAAAAGAAAAGCAGAAAAATCACGGAAATGCAAGGCATCGATTAAAAAAACTGAAGGTTTATGGAAGGCGAAAAATGCTGGAATTAAAAAACAAATCATTAAAAATGAAATGACAGTAAAAGTTGAAGAAAAGCTTCCAATTGCTGTCTTTGAAACTTCTGATCTTTTGAGCAGAATTGATTCTTTATGCTTTACTTATGAAAACACAAAATTTGCTCCGATTTGTTCACCACCTGTCTTGAATAAAACAAACTCCTTATTAAATAGACTAGCAAGTGCTTAGTATTTAAATAAGAAATATAATTATATAAATTTTAAAAATAACTCTTGGAATTTCAGATCCTTTTCTCATATTAAAAATTGTTTCATAAATGATTAAATTGCTTTATTTAATCGCTTCATGCCTATTTAAACAGGCATTAGGAATTGATACAGAGTCTCCATGCAAGATAGTTAGCTGCAGTGATTCTCTATCAGAAAATGTATGCGTTCACCAAGAAGGACAAACAGTAGAGGTTAAAGCATGCCCTACTAATTATACTTGTGGGAATCTTGAACAATTTGGGAACTGAAATTCTTGGGCAGATTCTAGCTGTACTGAAGATGTTCCTGAAACGAAAGTCAGTAATTGCACTGGGAAACATGAGCTTGTAACTTATAATGATTGCTGCAATGATGATGATTGTTATAGCAATAAGTGCAATGATGGGCATTGTAAAAGCATAAAAGTAGGCCATGCCTGCAAATTAGATGACCACTGTGAGCCTAGCTACTTCTGCTCTTCAAATAATCTATGTGTTCAATCGCTTGTAACTGGAACGCCATGCCTGGCTTCAAGCCAATGCGCAGTAGGCGTTGGCTGCAACACCTACACTTACACATGTGTCTCATTTTTTTCGTTAGAATTAGGAGAAGCCTCAACTGAGGCGAAATATTGCAAATCAAACTACGTGAGAAATGGAAAATGTGATAGGGTCAGCATATATGTCGACAACGTAAAACTTGAAGATCCTTTTTACTGCACAGTCCCAAGCACATGCACTTATAAATGAGACTCAGACAACAAAACAGACACAACATCCGCATGCCAATGCGCTGGGGTTGGATCAAATATAGGCTTCTGCAACCCATCACTTGGCCCAGTTCGTGGTATTTCAGATGAATTTTGGCCCAAGTTTCAATATTCAGATTCAAGCTGCTCTGGAGATGATGGAAGCTCTATTGATATTGACGTTCTTTATTTCTGCAATGCTGTTAGCGATGACGGCAAAGATTACTACAATGAAATGATGATGATTTTTTCAGACTGGGCACTATATCATTCAGGCGCAATCGATAACTGCTCAGTAGCCTTAAAACTATACAACCCTTCATACAAGATGGATACCTGGAGCAAAGGTCATTTACCTTTGTTGGCATCAAGCATGTTGTATCTACTTTTAAGCTAAAATTATCTTTTCCCATAATAATTTAAGTTCTATTAACAATTTTTTCGAATCTTCCACGGATTCTTCTGGCCAGTTGCATATCTTTAACTAACATTGTAACCCTTTTGGCATGCAGAGCACAGAGATTTGAATCTTCAAAAAGACCAACTAAGAAATCTTCAGCGGTGTGCTGTAAAGCCTCAATTCCAAGCTTGCTTCATTTGATTGAGTCGTCTTTGGTTACATTATATGAGATACTTTTAACGAGTCTTGAAAATGCAGGCTTGCTGATAAGGAGATCTGTTGAATGTTGATATTTTCGTATTTCTTTTAAAGCTCGGACTCCAGGAGGATAACGTTCAATGATTTTCGTCTTAGGCGCTTCTTCAGTTTCTTTGACAAATTTAGACATTGGCGGTATTATAATTTATTTAAATATATGAAAATTCTTGAGGATTGAGAATTTAGACATTTTAGAAGCTTTCATTAACGATAGTAAAGATATTTGGCGAGATCAATAGATAAAAAGAAAAGAGAGAAATTGTTCTATTATAATCTCATTGAATCAATAATATTTAATTTAAGACATACTTTAAGGAATGTGCTAAACTTTAGCTAAATTGTATCCTTTAGACAGGATTTGGTTTAATGCAAACTCTGCTCGATCTAAATATATTTCTGCATGCTTTGGCTTGAATATTAAGCTTGGTCTAACTCTTATACCTTGATATGAGCAAAGCCCAACATTTACTCCTAATTTCAGCATTTCACTTACATAAGCATTGGCCCACTCAGGACTTTCAAAATCATAAGCTAAAAATGTCCCATATCCTCTTACATTGTGAATTGGGTATTTTTGGGATAAAGCGTATAATGAATTTTTCAGCACCATTCCAACTCTTTCTGTTTGTCTTAGCAAATTGTCATTGTCCATTACTTCTCTGATTTTTCTCAAATTCAGCAGCCTAATAGGATCTCCTCTTGTAGAATTATACAAAGCATAAGCCCTGGTAGGTCTTAAATGAGGCTTATAAAATAGTCCAGAGACTTGCAGTTTTTTTGCAAAGGTCACTATATCTGGATCAACTCTTTCTCCCCAATACTCATGACCCCAGAATCTTCCTGTAGCTCCTCCACCTGTTTGAACTTCATCAACAATAAATAAAGCTCCATACTTATGAGCTAATTCTTGAACTCCCAAATAAAAGTTTGGAGATGCAGATTTGTCTCCTCCTTCAGCTAAAATTGGTTCAATAATAACTCCAGCAATTGGCTTTTTAGTTGATTTAAAAATTCTTTCCAGTTCGGCTAAGCATTTTTGTTCTTCTTTTATGTTATGGCTTTCATTTAGATGATAAGGATGCTTAATGTCTGGAAATGAAGCTTTAGGCCAATCCAGTCTTGGCTGACCAATTTTGTTGATAGGCTTGGTATGGGTAGTGGTTTGCGATGCTAAATTTCTTCCATGGAAGGCGCCACTGAATGAAAGAATTGTTAATTCTTCTCCTTGATTGTTCATAGCTTTCTCAATATCTTTATCACTTGGCTCTCCACCTCTTTTATTTTTCATATAATAAGCAAACGCCATCTTATAAGCTTCTTCATTCGAGTTAGACCCGCAGCCACAATTTACAATGACTTCATTAAGATTTTTTGGAGCAATTGGTAGCAGAATGTCTCTTACCATCCTAGGCCAATGGATATCTGGAACATCTGCAGACTGCCTTTGGGCTAAGAATTTTTGGTATTCACCTGAATATACGTTCTAAATAAAAATTACATAAATCATATCTGGATGATTATACCCAAGAGGAAGCGAAGCAATATGGCAATAAGTATCGAGTATAATATTTCCATCTACATCTACTGCATAATTTCCTATAGACCTATTGTAATCCACATAAAACTTGATCTAATTCTGCATTACTGTCCTATAATCTTGGGAAAATTGGCTTTGATTAGCCAATAGTTCTTTTCCTTTCGGCCCGGGGACTGCTGTAGTCATAAGTGGGGCAGAAGGCTCTTCTAAAAGAATTGGATTGTTCACTTTGAATTTGTTGATAAGCCTCGTCACAAATTTCATAGACATGAATAATAACTATTCAAAAGATTTTTATACAAAAAATGCTTCATTATTCTATATACCTTAATTAAAAATTCTTGTGAATGTTGCTTAAATCAAATAGCCATTAAATTTAATGACGCTTGTTTTGGTAGCAGACATAGGAGGAACTAACTCTCGTTTTGAGCTGCTCTCGTTTGAAAACGGAGAAAGCACTGTTAAGAAGACTGGAAGTTTAAGATCCCGTGAATTTGCAGAGTTTGTACCAATAATTAAAGCTTTTCTAGCAGATCAGTCAATTCCTAGCATTGGTGTCTTTGCAATTGCAGGGCCTATTAAAGACAACAGTGTTACTTTTGTTAATACTGGCTGGCCACCATGCACTACAGATGCTATAACAAATGAAGTGGGGATTGAAAAAGTGGTGTTTCTTAATGATTTTCAAGCAGCTGGATATGGAGTCTTGGATTTACAGCCACATCAAGTCTTTCAGTTGAATCCAGGTGTAAGTGCTACTGAGCATTCTCCTGTTACTGTTATTGGGCCTGGAACTGGTCTTGGAGAATGCTTCTTGACTTGGAATGGGAGAAATTATGATGCTTGGGGCACTGAAGGAGGGCATACTGACTTCGGTCCTAAAAATGAGCTGCAATGGAAATTCTCTATGTATATGCTGGAAAGAGTAAGAGCAGCCTGTGGAAAAGGTGAGGAGTATGCTCAATTTGAAGGAATTCAAGCAGCTAATCAAGAACTAGTACTTGCTGGAGTAGGAGCTTATAATCTTTACCCATTTTTGAGAAGAGAATTCCCTGAGCTTGTCAATGAAGAGTTTGATAAATTATTTGAAAGCAACTCAAACGAAAGAATGAGATACATTATGGAGTATGGCTTTGAAGGAACAGATCAACTCTGCCAAAGGGCTGTAGAAATGTGGCTCCAAATGCTTGGCTACGAGTGTGGCAACGCAATCGCTAAATCTCTACCATATGGCGGATTTTATTTAATTGGCGGCTTAGTTACCAGACATGCAGAAAAAATCTACCGAAGCCAAACTTTCAAAGACGCCCTCTACGCCAAGCCTCCTCACATCCGAGGAGCTATTGATAACTGTCCTTTCTTCATTGTAAACCATGAAGACTGTGGGATGCTTGGAGTCAAGAAATATGCCAAGAATTTACTTAACATCGCCTAATAAGCTAACTTCATTATAAAAATATGTCAGAAGTTTTGGACTCGTTTCCTATAAATGACGATATCTTTTCTATGCCGGCTTCTACTACAACAGCAGGGGAAACAGCTCAGCCGCCACAAGCCACTTCTGACCCATTTTTGAGCACCGAGTTTGTGGAAGAATCTGCGCAGCCATTAGGGAGCTCTATGAGCAGCGAAGTAGATGAAGAAGAAAACGAAAGACAAAGGCAAAGAGATGCAGAGCAGCAAGCTTTTAATAGAAAATTGTACTTAAAAGATGAAAAAGAAAGAACGAGGAAAGAAGAAATGAGAAGAAAAGCACAGGAGGAATTAAGGAAATGGCATGATGATAGGAGGCAAAGAATTCAACAGAAGATGGATTTTAATAGGGAAGAAGAAAAACAGGGAAGAGAAAGGAAGCAACAGTTAAGTCATGGAAGCAGCTGGAAAAAGGTAGCTTCGATGATTAATTTCAACGATGGGGGAGAGAGGAAAGAAGTTGCGAGGATGAAATCAGTTTTATTGACTAAGAGGAACGAAGATTAATATTTTATTTATTTCAAAGATTAAGTAGAATACTAATATTTTACCTATAGATCAGAATACGCAGAAGATACCAGGAAGTTATCTTTATTGAATTTTTTCAATGGGTTTTGATTTTCGTTATATATTTTATTTTCTTGGAATTTTCTTATATAAGAGAACTTATAAATTTTTTATTTTATATTGAAAAAATCAACTCTCATCAGAAATTTCCAAGAAAGTAATTTACTTTGACTAAAATTAATTTAATAAGGCATGAAAGTTGATGATTTAATAAATGGAAGATTCCGAAATTGTTTTGAGAACTCATAGTCAAACTATTTTTTCTCTTCAAGATAAAATTAAGCAAGCCATATCATCATTTCCTTACTGAGAAATCGAAAAAGAAAATAAAGTAATTGAAGATCATGATTCAAAGGCAAGTGCTGAGCTATTTTTACCTAATATAAATGAAAAAATTGTAAATCCACCAAATTTAGCTCCCATAGTTGATGAAAAAGAAGTGAATGAAGCAGCTGAAGCCACAGACACAACTGATACTGAAGTTAAGCCAGCCTATGAACACTATAAATCCCCTTTAAAAATGTCTATTGCAAGCTCAGAAAATGATGCTAAAAATGACACAAATCAAGAAAAAGGCTGCTGCTGCGCCTTGTTCTAACCGGATCTGGTCTTAAAATATAAATTTATGATTAATTTTTCATTGGCCAATATAATGTAGTGCTTCAATATAATTATTTTTGAATTAAATTAATGCCTTTATAATCCTCAAGGTTTCAAGAAAAATACAAGGATATTTAGAGGTAAAAATACTAGAAAGATTTAAAATATTGTTAACAGAGCTTTATATTAGTTATATAAAATAAGATGCTAGCTTAAGATAAGATATAGCATGCTTGAAGTCAACAATGGCAAATAGCCTTTACTCCAGCTGCTCATCTTGTATGAAGGGTTGTATAATTTTAAGGCTTCAGAGCAATTATCGATGGCACCAGAATGGTAAAGTGCCCAATCCGAAAAAATCATCATCATTTGATTATAGTAGTCCTTACCATCATCGCTGATAGAATTACAGAAATAAAGAATATCAATATCAACCGTACTTGCATCATCCCCGGAGCAGCTTGAGTCAGAATATTGAAACTTGGGCCAAAAAACATCAGAAATTCCCCCAACTGGCCATAATGAAGGATTGCAGAAGCCTACATTTGACCCAACCCCAGCGCATTGGCAAGGAGCTGTTGTATTTGTTTGGTTATCAGAATCTCATTTATAAGTGCATGTACTTGGGACTGTACAATAAAAAGGATCTTCAAGCTTTACATTGCCGACATCTATGCTGACTCTGTCACATTTTCCATTCCTCACAGAGTTCGATTTACAGTATTCTGCTGCAGTTGAATCTTCTCCAAAGTCCAAAGAAAAAAACGCTACACAAGTGTAGGTGTAAGTATTGCATCCAACACGTGCAGCGCACTCATTTGAATCTAAACATGGCGTTCCAATTACCAGTGCTTGAACACATAAATTATTTGAAGAGCAATAATAGTTTGGCTCACAGTCGTCATCTATCTTGCAATAATGCCCCACTTTTATGCTATCACAATGCCCACTGCTGCACTTTTTGCTGAAGCAATCACTGTCATTGCAACATTCACTATAAGTTACAAGATTATATTTGCCTGTGCAGTTCTTTATTTTGGTTTCAGGGATAATTTCAGTGCAGCTAGAGTCTATCCAAGCATTTCAATCTCCAAATTGGTCAAGATTGCTGCAAGTGTAATTTGTTGGGCAAGCCTGGACATTCACCGTTTGTCCTTCTTGCTGAACACATACACTTGCCGATAGAGAATTG
>CATKHM010000931.1:0-12641 GCA_949751825.1 Blepharisma undulans | reverse complement strand
GCGTTCTTGATTTTATTGAAGTCCAAAGTGGAAAGAGTCCCTTCTGAACTTCCATAATATGACTCAGTTCTGTATATATTTTCCATTTCCTCTCGAAAAAGCTTGGTAAACCCTACCCAGCATTCAGCCACAAGTCCTGGTCCTGACTTATGGTGCTTGTAAATTCTAATCTGAATAGAAGCGTCTCTAACTGTTTTTATGGTCGCTCCAAACTGAAGTGTAGGGCTCGCCTCAGGGTTTTCATCATAAAAATTCCACTTTGGCTTGTCACTGATATCTGAATGTGGACTTTCCTTTGTGAAATTGCTCATAAATTTGATTGACGCTGAATACCTACCAGATGAATCGTCTTCAAGCTGACAATTTATGTGCTTGGCGGCGATCATCAGAAGTGTCTCTTCAAGCATTTCGACGTTAAAGCTGATTCTTCCTTTGGGCTTTCCTCTGTCCTCTAGAGAAAGACTAGTGTGTATTGGCCCATTGATGATGCTGGAAATTTTAAGTTCAGAAGAGGCTATGGTTCTTTTTTCAGAGATGATCCAAATCTTCATTAAAGAGTGATCCATTCGATTGAGAGAGGTGGAGTAATCAAACTTGTTTTCCTCGCTCCACTTGATAATGTCTTCTGATGCAGTTCTCTCTTCTAAGTTGAAATCTATCTTATCGAATCTTATTTTGATAGCTGCTTTTTTCTAATTATCCCTTACCACCCCGAGCCCATTCACTTTGATTTTTGAAATGCAGGCTTTGAAGTTGATTTTCGGCTCGTTGTCAGGCTCGTCTGGTATTGTTTGTTTCGTTTCTGGAGGTATGATGGTTGGCTTCTTTTTTTCTGGCGAGCAACAGTTTCCCATAATTATAATATAGAGACTTGGTCTTCATTTACCCTCTGGAAAGCATCCACATGTTTAATAAATGGCTTAAAAATACTATTTTAGAGAATATTATTTATCTAACTATTAAGTATCTGTGACAGTGGCCCTGGCACACAGTTCTTGCTCATCTTTTCATAGAGTCTTTCTATTTCAGGTGTGCAACGAGTAAACGGCTTCTTCAAGAACTCGTATCTTGGATTTTTGATAAGCTCTATCAGAGTGATCAGGATTCCCCAAGGGTGTGGTCTATGGACAATAGCTCTTTCAGTCAAGACTCTTGAGATCTGCTCTTCAATTATTGCCTTTTTACACTCAGAGAACAAGAAGAAGAGAACACATGAGAAGAACTGAGTGTGGGAATTTGGATATCTTAGTTGGTTAGCAATAGCGTTGATAAAATGTTTTCTAGCTTCGTTTTCAAGGTTCAGCAAAATGCTTAAAAACAAGTCATTGGCATCCCGCTGATTTCCACCTTCTGAAAGTGCCCATTCAGCGACATAAAGCACAAAAGCATTTATCACAATTACGTTGGCTCGGATTATCAGCTCAGCTGGAGTTGAGGGGTCAGGGATCATCATTTTATTGCAAATTTCTTTTACACAGATAGCGTCTCTTGTACTAAAGTATCTATCAATATCATCTTTGACACTTAAAAATGACAACTTTTCTTTGTATGAGGATAAAATGTTAGGAGAAACGTTCATTTCCGGCAATAAGTCTACCTTCAGATTAGGAGTAAATGGTAAAGGAACTCTCATTGTTCTTGGATATGCACTTAATACCAAGTTTTTCATCTGACAGCAATGCTCTGGAATATAATCGCAGAAGTCAGAATGATAGTCACATAAGAACTCAGGGAAATCGTGCATTAAAATGAGCAGCATTCTTAAAACTCCTTGGTAAAATGCTTTGAGAGATTCAGTGAGAGGAACTTTGCTGAAGTTTAGATAGATGAACTTAAAGAGATCCATAAGCAGCAAATGCATCTTTTTCCAGTGGGTAGAGGGTACTCTTCTTTCGGCAGAAATGTTTACTGTTCGAAGCATTTTTGGCAAAAAGAAACGATGGGATATTAATTCAAGCCAGCTGAAGGCAAATGCTGGAACTCTGCAAGGATTGAGCTCATGGAATATTTTTGCAATTGGAAGCAAGAGCTCTTGAACTAATACTTGATCTGGGAACACAACGTTTGGTTGAGTTGACTCTGTCAAAATATCAAGTAAAATTCTGAAGTATGGTCTTTGGTTAAATATTGGTTCAGAAGCTGCAGAAATAATTAATGATTTCACAGCTGAAAGTACTTTTCCTAAGATTTTTGATTTTTGTGAAGATCTTGCAAGAACAATGATTACTTGTGAAAGTTTAGTAAAGCTGTCTATTGGTGCATAGTATGCCTCATCTGTAAATCTGCTCCTAGAAATTGCAATTTCTGCAATTGTTTTGAAGAAAAATTCAATTTTATCATCAAAGTTAAGCAGTCCAAGTGGCTCAAGGCTCTTCACAAAGGTAGGCACTTTTTCACTATTAATGAAAGGCTCTTCAAGCGTAAGATTCAGCCACTCATTGAACTTCCCTTCAATCACTTCCCTTAATCTCGCTTTCTCAGCTGACATTGTTGGGACTGTTCTTGACTCAGATGAAATTTCATTCAAACCAATGGCCACTCTTCCAAGCTCATCATTACCAGGAAAGCGATCTTTTGCAGCCCTCAAAGCACTAACAGTCTCCTGGACTTCAGTATTTGCCACTACTCTACTACTAAGAAGCATTTCTTTTATCAGTCTGGCAGCGAACTGAATAGCCATCTGGTTATCATTTTCAATTGCTTTCCCCATTATTTTATCGAACTCGTTCAATTGAATAAGATCACCTTTGATGATTTCACTTGTAACTGGCCAGTAGAATCGCTTGCTGTCTTCACTTGAAATGAGCCATGTAGTGATTTCTTTAGTAATGCTTCTCTGTTGGTTCTTGATGTTCTGTAAAATTTGAATGTAAAAAGATGTCAAGTCATCAGTAGTGTACATTCTTCTGAAGAGCTTTTGCGCACATAAGGAAACACTTTCAGTTTTGCTGTTTGAAGCAATTGCGGAAAGAGTGACGTTGGAAATGGCTTGCTGCACTTCAGGATCATCAATGTCGTTTTTAGCAACCATTATGGATTCAGCCAGTTCAAGCTGGTCATCAAATTTCAAGCTTTGAGGAGAGTTGTCAGGCTTAGCTTCTGGGGATGGAGAAGCTTTGGCAGGTGGAACTGGCTGAGATTGGGATATTTTCTTTGGGTTTTCTATTATATTCACAAAGTCATGATATACTTGGAACTGCTCTTTGGTCAAGCCTGAAAGCTTAGGTTTAAGGTTATCAGGGAGAAACTGGACAGCTCTGCTTCTTGCAGCTGCATTTTCGTCATAGAATTTATCTCCACTGATCCTTCTCATCTGAAACGCGTCTTTCAAGGTTTCTTCTTGGCCTACATCACTAACAGCTTTTTCAATGACAATTTTTGCAATTAATCCACATCCTAGTTCCAAATTATCTAAAGCTGCTTGCTCTACAATTTGTTTGAGTGTCTGATTGTTAAGAGTTGTGCTGGTTCTCAAAATTTCTGCCAAGAAATTCACTACATGAACTCTGAACGGTTCTCTTGAAGTTACCTGTGCAAGACTTCCAGCCAAACTTTTAACGACCCAAACTGAAGCTTGTTGTAGTTTATTTGCATCTTTTTCAAATGCAAAATCTTTTAGCACGAGTTCTTTGGTGGTAATCAGCGCTATATTTACATTTCTCTGTACAATTGGCTGAATGATTTCTTTTATGGCTTTTTCTATTGCAAGGGCTATCATCCTTCTCAGTTCTGGCTCTGAATAAAGTTCAGCTAGTTTAGGAGACACTGTGACAAAGCTTGGAAGTGACGATAAAATTCCTTGTTCAGTTGACAATTGGATAGTTTCTTGAGGACTTTGTGCTTCTTTGATAGCAAAATCTTGTGTTTTCTTTGACTCCTTGGCTACGAGAAGGTTAGTTTTTGGGAAATCGTCTGGGCTTAGTTTTAGCACTCTGAAAAGAAGTTCGATTTCACTGACAATTCTAAGCTTGAGCTCTGGTTTGCTTTTCAGCTCTACTAGAAGTGATAAATTAGAAATAACCCATGGATTTGTACTATTAAATACTTCAGAATTCCCACAGCTTTTCAGGATATTACACACAAATGGGATAATTGCTAACAAAGTGCCTTCTTCATAAGCCTTAATCACCAAATCTTTTAAGTCAAGATGTTTAAGCAAAATAGGCTTATTTCTTGCTAACGTCAATGACCCAATCCAAGCTCCTAAAGAGTTCAACACTTTTCTGTCACTGTCTTCAAGCTCTTTATGAGAAGTAAGCAGTTTCCAAATTGCATAATATGTCTCATTAAGCACAGAAGAGTAGACTTTTTTGATATCTACAGCTTTTAAGAGCTTCAAGTAAAGCTCTTGGAAATTGATTTCTTGAGAAACTCTTTTTACAACTAAATAATTTGCAAACCATGGAATATTTGTGTTTTCGTCTTCAGATAAAATTTTTCTGAGCTCACTTGCTTTTTCTTCCAGTTTTTGAAGATCGGTTGTATTGATGATAAACATGATTCGATCTTTTGTGGCATCTGGGATATTTGGGTCAGACACTTCTTCTATTGGAGATTTCCATACTGGCTGAGGTGCGGATTCTGGAGGTTTAGGAATCCCTGGAGGATTATCAGTTAGGATTACAGGCTCCTCATGAGCTGGAGGTTCTTCAGGAACAGCACTGGTTTTATTTTTTATACTTTGTAGCCATTTTACGAATTCTGGCTGTTCTTCTTGCAGATTCTCCACAGCCAGTAACTCGCTGCAGAAATTAGGCCACTCACTGAGGCGATCTTTGAATTGTTCAAGAGCAATAAATCCAAACCTGCTTAGTTTGCTTCTTGGTTTTTTAAGTGCCATCACTATATGTTTCAACCCAACAAAAAGGTGGACACTTACAAGCACTCCAGACTTAACCATAGCCCCAAAGATTTCTCCTGTGATTCTTAGTTCTTTTTCTGGATACTTATGGAAGAACCTGAATTCATCAAACAGGTTGTTAATAACGCATTCAAAAATATCAGTATCATGCTTATTTGCTGAGCCTTTCAGCCTTTTCATCTGGTTAATAAACTCAGAAACACTGATTTCTTCCGAGTAAAGCTGCTGGAAAAACAAGTTAGCTTTTTCATCAACGTCTTCTTGCAGATTTGGTGGCTTGATCTCAGGGAATTGCTTGATTACATTATTGTAAACTTCATAAGCCCTTTTCTGCAGATCTTGAGCAGGCTGAGCATCTATGAGTTTTTCGAAAATTATGACAAGTGCTTCTTTGGTTATTTGGGCTTTGTCTAAAATAGCTTCTATTTGTTTGGGATCTTTGGCTTCAGCAGATGGTTTGAGGACGAAATCTTCTATATAGTCAAGCAAAGCAATAATAAAGCCATTTTTACCATTGGTCAATCTCTCATTGATTCAGTGCTCTAAATGCAAAAAATCGCGTTTGCTTGCGAGAAGGCCAAAATGGACTGTAAACTTGTGATTATCACAAGCGACTAACTTCAATAGAGAATCTCTAATTTCTTGTGTGAGGTCCAGTAAGTTGCTTAATGCTAAAGAAGTTGGGTCTTTTTCATAATACTCTATCGCTCCTTTGATAATTAAATCAGGGTTGTGGGTCCAAATTGTTTGTAAAACAATAGGATTTGTGGTTTGTGGGGTCATAAATTGAGGCATCATCATTGAGATGAGTTCGTTTAGTAAGTGGTGGCCGCGAATTGGCTTGATCATAGAAAGCCCTATGATAAGTATGTCTGGGAAGTGTTTGGCTTCATTGATCAATAAATTGCGTATGCTTGGGTAAAATTCTGTAACTGAAAGCTCGATCAATACTTTAAGTAAGTCTAGGGAAAGTAAAGCTTGGATTATGCATTTTACATCAGGCTGCATAGCGATTTCTTCGATTGGCACTCGGTTTGGAGTGTCGGAAAAATTGAAAATTTCTGAAGAAACGCTAGAGTAGATTGCATGCATTAAAAAGGAGACCTGTCCTCTTGGATTCTTCCAGAGCTTGAAAAACGGCATTATTGGGAATTTCTTTCCAGTAACTTTATAGTATAATGTTGTCAGCAGCACAAAAGCTTGCTCGTTTTTAATTACAAATCTTGGTATATCAAGCAACTCAACGACTAATTCCCATTGAAGTGTGTAATTTTCTCTCACAGTTTTGCTGAAAACGTCCAGGTTCCAGTTTGCAATTGATTTCTTTTCTGAGAACTCTGAAGTCAAAGCTTGCCATGCTTCTTGGTGGACTGAAGAATAAACAGCAGAAATCACTCTGCTTTCTTGGTCTAAAGTGTCAGAAGTTTTTTCACACATCATAGCAAGAGCTTCAGCCATCTCAGCTTCCTTGATATCAGGAAACTCCATAAAGACTTCTCTCAGTGTCACTGGACTTTGTGAACAAAGCGGTCCTAGATCTTCAAGCACTTCCGCTAATCCCAGTGAACTTTTGATTTCATTCATCAGTGTCGGCCTCACTTCAGGCAAGTTATACGTCTCTTTTCCTTCTTTCAGCAATGGCAAGTAGTAAATTCTTTCATCAATTTGGTTTCCTAGCAGTAAAAACTCAATTCACTCTCCACATGCTGCTTCCTCTGTGAACTCAGGATAATTCCTCAGCACAAACAGTATCGAGTGAATTGCATAGGCTGGGATCCTCTGCGGCTTGCCTTGTGCACAATATTCTTTCAGCTTGTTCTTCAAGATTGCTGTCCCTGCCCGAGAGACGTGCGGAGTGCTCGACAAGGCTAGACTTAAAGCCAAAAGGATCTGCACGGGCAAAGTCAAATGCAGATTGCGGGAAAAGTCTTCGAAAAATTCTTCAATGTCGCCTGACGGGAATACTTGTGAGAAGTAGTCCAAAAATGCAGGCTTCGCTGAAAAGTGAGTGATGGCTTGGTTGAGAAACTGGACCTTGAACTGGTCTTTGCCACCTGAGGAGATTCGTGGGTCTTTGAAATCGATGTCTTGAAGGAAAACTCCAAGCAGGAATTTTTCGGCACCGATGCCGAAGGTTGCAGTCAGCTTTTGGAGCTCGGCTGCTGTTGTTTTGAACTGTTTTTTATTTGTTAGTGTTGAAACGAGGTTTCTGATGTAGAGACAAACGCAACTTTCTGGGCCACTCATATTTATTATAAGCAAACTTATAAGAACTCTTTAAAAGCTCACAGTGATCTATGAAAGTGAAAAATTTTGGATAAAAATTAAAAGAAGCAGTAAAAAGATAATTGAATTTGCTTGTAGCATTAAATATTATTTTTAAAATAATAGCAATAATTTTAGATAAGAAAATTAAATGTGGGCTTATAAAATCTAATTAATGTGGATTTAATAAATCACTTTTTATTAGTTCATAGATTACTCTCCTCTTCTTATTTTCCTCGCAAATTTGGATCTCTCATTCTGCTGTATCATTTTTTCAAAATCAAGCAAATAGCCTCTTATGTTTGACCCTTGAACCAAAGCTTTGCTTCCTTGCTTATAGGCTGCTTCAATCTGCCTTGACGCTTCTGCTGTATACTTCTTATACTGTTTATCATCATCTTGCCAGTACCAAGTGACCTCATCTTGTTTGATTTTTCTATCAATATTTTCCATATTCCCATCATTTCTTCTGACAGTTCTCGAAATATTTGAGTTTGGAACGACTTGGACATGTGGATTACCAAAGATGACTTTATATGAAATATTCCTAATATTAATCGTCGCTTCTTTTTCTCTTCGATTATAAGCATTTTCAATTACCTCACTTAAAGCGGGTGGATATGCTTCAAGCGAGCCATCGTCACGAAGCCATTCCCAATTAACATTACCTAGCTGGCTTTCTTGGGCGATAATTTTCCTCAAATCTTCAGCAGCTTGTTGAACTGAACCAGAAACCCCGTTAAGGATGAAAGATGTGCCATTATATTGGATGGAGGTCAGCATGTATTTTCTTTGGATCTCTGTCTTGGCATTTCTTTTGTTAAGTTTGGATGCAATTGCAGCTGGACATGGAACGGTTTCAATATCTAGAGAAGTATTCGGAGGGGCAGGAAATGCCCTTTCTCCTTCAAAAGGTTCGCCTTTCATAGAAGGTTGCATAATACCACCAAATGGTTGATTTATGTCTTCAGGTCTACGATACTGATTCAGGTTAAAAGGCTGATTCAAAGGATTAGAACTGCTTTTTTGAGGAATATTTGGGCTGAATCTAGGCTCCTGCACTGGTGGATTGCGAAGTGGAGGGGGATTACTGCTCAAAGCATTAGGCACATTCGGTGGTTGCAGATTGACTTGTGGAGGGCGCATCATTAAATTAGGTTGAGGGTTATTTCCATTTATATCAGGAAGACTTCCTTCAATAGCATTGTTTATTTGCTGAGGAAAAGTAGGGCCAGTATTTACTCCAGTTAATGGGAAATCTTGAACTCCAGGTTGCGAATTTCCAGGAATCTGTTTGTTTTCATCTTGTGAAGGCATAGGAGGATAAGAGAAATTAGGTACTTTAGCACCAGGTGGAGGTGGTGGAGGCTTGACAAATTTATTGCTGTCAGCAGAAGGCTGAGGATTAGTATTTTTCATAGGAATTTGCATAAATACAGGGCTCTGGCCATGCAAAGGAGGTGGAGGAATATTTGGGCCAGGCATATTTTGAGGGATAAAAGAAGGCACACCGGATGTTAGATTTGGCAAATTGCTTGCAATTTCTTGTGAATTTTGGGGCTGGGGTATAAATTGGGTTCGAGGCGGATTTGGATTCAGCTGTTGAGGTTGAAGATTAGGAGGGCCTGGAATTTGAGGGGCAAATTGATTTGGCTGATTAGTTTGAATTTGATGATCTTGAGGGCTTGGAATCTGAGAAATAAGCTGAAATTGGGGATTTTGAAGGTTTGGAAGCTGGGAGTGAGGCTGATTAATTGGAAACTGAGAATTTTGATGCTCGGTAGGAGGAGTATTGAATTGGCTTGGCGGGCTGAATTGGGGCTGGAGATTTTGTGGAGGTGAAAACTTGGGCATAAATTGACTTGGCTGGCTAATTTGAGGAGCTGCATTAGGAACCATCTTAATAGGCTTCACTGGATTTTCATTTTGTGGTATTTCATTTGAAAATTGATTTGGCTGGCCAATTTGAGCAGAATTAGGTATAATCTTCACCGGCTTCATCAAATTTCCATTTTGCGGAATCTCAGGATTAAATTGATTTTTCTCATTCATTTGAGAGGCATTAGGAATTTGTTGTGGTGGCTTTATTTGGATTCCATTCTGAGGAATATTGCCTTGGATTCTTGGATTTATCATTAGCGGGGTTCCTTGTGTGTTCTGAGAATTGCTTTGGATTCGCGGAATTGAAGGACCTTTCATAGGAATCCCTTGATTAGAAATTGGAATTTGTTGAGATCCTTGGTGGCTGCTTTGGCTTTGATATGTCGAATCAGTTTTCACAGGAAATACAGCTCTCATTGGATTGAACTGCATATTTTGCTGATAATTTGGAACAGAGATATCAGGAAGTGTTCTTACAGACTCAGAACTTTGATAAGAACTTTCTTGATCTAAATTTTGCATGGGTGCAGGGTTTCCCATGTATTGGTTTAATTTTAAAGGGATTTGATTATGAGGGTTAATAGCTTGCAATGATTTTTGACCCGTCGAAGAATCGATGTTTTGGGGAATATAGCCAGGTCGTGGGTTCTGAGGAAGGTTGTGAACATGTTGGGGATTCATTATTTTTATTGATAATATGTAGAATAGACAAGATGAGGCTTAAATTATAGATGAACTATAAATATTTATAGCAATATTAGTGTTTTATTGATTGAGCATTCATTCTGAACACGAGAATATCAGAACAATATCGAACCATTGAAAGAATAAAATCGTGCACATTTTATTGATTAAAATAATAAATTGGATATAAAGGTTAATTTTTCTGAATTTCTGCTATATTGGCGCACTCACGTATGGAGTTGATATCCTTAACCTTTATTTACCTGAATTTTTATACTGAAAAATATTTATTACTTTTTGTTAAGTAGTCTATATATAATTAGCTTATATTATAAAATTGCCCCAACAAATACTTGATACGAGTTTCATTAATAGTCTTTTCCTTTATGGCTAATTAGCTTTTCCTACACCAATTTCTCTCGTGGTCTCTCAGTTTCATTTAAATTCATGCCAAATTTGTAGAGTATTTCATTTTTTTGAATTATCTTCAAAATCGCTGCTTCGCTATTAATCTTAGTAAACGATTTTTATAGAGTATAGAAAAAATTATCTAAAAATCTACCTATCTATTTGCTAATTATGCACATAGTGTGTTTCTATTAAACTTTTAAGCAAAAGAAAATGAGCATTACGGCACTTTTAATTTCTGAAAATTAATTTTAAAGGTTCAGGATTGATAGGGTTAGAGTATAATTCTGATTACTTCTTTAATAATCAAGTATTTAATTCGGATTTCTGATAGAAATAACTTCTTATTGGGAATTATTTATTAATAAATAGATTTGATCTGGGCATCTTTATTAAGCAAAAGAAAGCGAGCGTTGGAGCACTTTTAATTCCTGGCAATTCATTAAAACTGATAAAGAATTTGAGAAGGACTTTGATTGATTCTTTGATAATCATGGATTTAATTCACGTTTATGATAAAAGTTTTTTATTTAGAATTATTTATTAATGAGTAGGTTTGATTTGGTTCTCCTCATTATCTTTTCAGAGCACATCACTGGATTGAGAAGATTTTCCAGATAAATAAAATGGGCGAACTGTGAAATTATAGCTCTGCTTTGTATTCATAAATAATTCATACTATCTATCAGACTCATATTTTCCAATTTAAAAGCTATTTTAATCTATTTGTTTAACAAGAATATAAATTGGGAATATATGCAAGGAATAATCTGCTTAATTTGGAGTATTTATGTTTTATAATTCAAAACATTATTTTGATATATTTTGTTGTATTATTCATCAGCAATTACCAAAATATGTATTCCCCAAAAAATTTTGCATCTCTTCTTTATAAACATATGCTTCTAAAAATACTTGAAGATTAATCAAACTGACTGAATTAAATATGAAAAAGAGAAAAATATGAGATATATAACAGACTGCATTTTGGATTGCTCTATCCTATACAGCAAAAAATTGAAATTAATAAAATCTAACAAAAATTTAATATATACAAATGATATGGAAGATTCGTTTAATTTAGAAGACCTTTATTATCAGTGTTTTTAGAAAAAGCAGGAATTGTGAGTGCTCGGTTTGGCCTTGGGTTAAGATTAAGACTTGGCTCATTTTCTGGAGCATTCTGTTCCCCTCTTCTTATTCTTCTCTCATAATGAGTTATTTCATTTAATTGGACCATTTTTTCCAAATCAACTAAATATGCTTTTATGTTTGACCCTTGAACCAAAGTTATTTTTTTCTCGTGGTTTTGATATGCGTTTTCAAGTTGTCTTGAGGCTTCAGCAGTATACGGCTTGTAAATTCCACCATTTTCTCGTCAGTATCAAATGATTTCATTATTTGCAGCGCATTCAATACTCTCTCTGCTCTCATTTATTTCCTGGCTGATTACAGTTCTTCTTATTACTCTTGATATATTGGAATTTGCAACTGTTTGAAGATGAGGGTTTCCAAAAATGAATTTATATCAAAGCCCATTTATTTTAATACCTGAGGTATTTGCTTCATTTTTATTCTGTTTTTTGTAATTTTGATAAGCAATTTCAATAAGCCCGTTTTCAACATGCTTATAAGTTTTAAATGAGCCATTTTCATGAAGCCACTCCCACTTTACAGTGCAATTTTCCTGCTCAATTACTGCTTTTAAATATTCAGATGCTTGCTGTACAGAGTCAGAAGCTCCTGTGAGAATGAAATTTGTCCCATCATATTTTACAGAAGCTAAATCGCATGCACATTCCATCTCTCTAATGATGTTTCTATTTTTGAGTTGGTTTGCAATAGTAGGCTCGCATGCAATTTCTTCAGAATTTTGAGGCACTTCTGGATTGGAAGAGTTCACGACTTTCTTATCAACAGAAGGATTTCCGGGTTGAGGGATATTAAATGGCGGATTTAAAGATCTAGAATCCCTTCTTTGTGGATCAATTTTTTTATCTTGTGCAATGTAATTAGTAAGAGAAGAGCTGTTATTAATTTCAGGTTTTTCATATTTAAAATGTGGATGATTTTTTTCTTGATGTTTATCAGACTGATTTAGGCTGAACGGTTGGTTTAAAGGCTCAGAACTAGGCACCTGAGCTTGACTAGGGCTATTAGCCAAAGTATTATATATATTCTGTGGTTGCAAACTGGCTTCTGCTTGCAAGTTTACTTGACGAATATTTCCATTTAAATCAGGAAGACTTGTTTTAATAGGATTGTTTATTTGTTGTGGAAAAGTAGGTCCAGTGTTCACTCCAGTTAAAGGGAAATTTGAAATTTCAGAATTTGAGTTTTCATGAACCTGTCTATTTTCACTTTGTGAAGATCCAGGAGGATTTGAGATATTGAGAATGCCAGCACCCAGAGAAGGTTGTGGGGGGTTGGCAAATTTATTGCTTTCATCAGCAGAAGGTTGAGGGTTTTGAGTATTTAACATAGGAATCTGCATATATCCAGAGTCGATTAGACCATGCAAAGGAGGTGGAGGAATGTTTCG
>CATKHM010000930.1:0-12646 GCA_949751825.1 Blepharisma undulans | reverse complement strand
TGGACTTTTGGTGCAAAATATAAGGTTTTATAACTTTGATGATAATATGTATCCTCTTGGAGATGAATCGCATTCAGAAAATGGTGAGGTAAGAGACTGGGGTGGAAGAATGCATATGCTTTCAGGGTTGTCGTTTGTTAACTCGCATAAGAGAATTTCTTGGAATATCCCGTATAGAGGCATTTTTAAGATTCTTGATGAAAGCTATACTGGAGTAGCGAATTCTTATGTGACGGCTTATTGGCATCATCTTCTTACTCCTGAGTGTGTCCATGAGCCTGATCTTTATAATGCTATTGTGTGTCAGCCAAATGTGACTGTGAAAAGAGTGCTTTTCTATAACCAAAATCCATTTGGACTATTTGGGTTCCAAAATCTAAATATCCGCAGAACATCAGGCAGTCAAATCCCTGAAGAAACCCACGAAGTAACTATCAATGGAACATCAGTTAACCAAACCCGCCCTATATGGGCTGCTTTGCCGATGACAAAAGCATGTCAAAAGAAAGATCCACTCAAAGCATGGGGTATCCCAGTGGTAACTGGCTATAACTATACTCTCTTCTGGGGAAGAGGATGGCCACTTGACTGGATGGACATAGACATTCGTGCAGAACAATTTGATAACGACGACCAATGGGTAATTCTTGACATGAATTTCACTGACCACAGAGAAATGTTTAACGTTACTCGTGGAAGGCTTCCATCTTCTGTCAATAAAACAGCTCCAGGATTTTCTGATCCCACAATTATGAAATCCGTCAAGCAATTTTCTCCAGCCACTGATACGTCAGGGACTTTTTGGTGGGATAATACCACTGATGTGAGAAGATTTCAAATTATGTTCAACGGGGTAAATGACAAATTATATCAGTACGGAAACTTCCATTTGCATGCTTATAGGTGTTTTGGGGATCATTGCAGCGATTTAGATGTGACTGATAACAATCTGCAGAACTTGACACTTGTATATTGGAGTGATCCTACAATTTGGCCTGATGGAAAACTCCCAGTTGCTGGGCAAAATGTATATGTACTGAATACTTGGCATTTGATGCTGGATATAGAAACCCCAGTGCTGCAGTATGTAGAAATCAATGGAATTTTGGAATTTGATAGAACCCAAAACGCCACTTTGCATTCTAACTGGATATTTGTGAGAGGAGGAAAACTTGTAAGTGGAAGCGAAGAATACCCAATCCCTCCAAATATTTTCCATACCATTACTCTTCATGGGTATCCTAATTCTCCTGAATTCGCCTTTATGAATGATATAGAAGGAGGCAATAAAGTACTTGCAGTGACTGGAACAGTCGAAATGCACGGGTATCCCAAAACTCCATGGACTTTATTGTCACAAAATGCATATCCAGGCGATACTGCGATATTTGTCGATAATGTTGATTGGAGTGTAGGTGATGAAATTGTGATAGCTCCAAGTGGATTTGATTACCATGAAGCAGAAACCTTTATAATTCAAGACATAATAGGTGCTTTGCCTCAATATGCCATTCCTGCTATGAATTCTTCTAGGATTCTTCTCGATTTTTCAGCTGACAAAGACTGGATAAAAGCAAATAGTTTAAGAAATGCAGGCAAAAACCCAAGCAATACTGACCAAAGCTTATCCCAAGAATCAGTCTCAGGGAATCCTACAGGTATCTCCAAAATTATTCTCAATAAGCCTTTACAGTTTTACCATTCTGGCGTCCAAATGCAAATCCAAGGACAAATAATAGACACTCGAACTGAAGTAGGCGTTCTCAACCGTAATGTAAAAATCCAAGGCGATGGGTATGTTGGCTGGGGCTGCACATCAGTAGTCAGCGATTTCTACGATGTTTTAACATCAAATAACATCCCTGTCTGGAGATATGGTTCCGTCAATTTGACGAATGTAGAATTTTTCCAATGTGCCCAAGAGGATACATTTAAAGCTGCACTCCGATTTGGACTAGGTGGGAAAATCCGCTCACGAGTCCACAATTCAGTTATACGTGAATCCTATTCCTTCGCAGTCACTATGATTCAAACCAGCAATGTAGAATTTTCTAACAATTTAGTTTATAAGACTTTATGGAAAGGAATCGTAGGCTCTGAAATCCAAAATGTTTCCTACACAGACAATTTAGTAATCGGGACCATGAACAGAGGATTTTTGACCAACGATTTAGATGTCCCAGCTTGTTTCTTTATATGTGCAGATCCTCCGAACTGTGCAAATATCACTACAGTAAGAAACAGAGGAGTCGGATGTGGATTGACTTCATTTATGCTTGGTGGACAAGACTGCAACAGTAATAAGGTTACCCATTATGTGGCTGATAATATAGCTCACTCTTCGTCAATTGGGTATGTTTTAAGTGGCCAAGATGGAGTAAACTGTGTGAGTGCGCAAAATTTGAAAGCGTGGTTCTGCGAACAAGGAATAGGCACTCAAGGAGGAACGGTATATAGTTATAAGTTTTCTGGACTAGTCCTTGTAGAAAATCAGATGGGATTAGCTATAAGAGGATCATATAATGATGATTTTGATCACCATACGAGCTATATTTCAGATAGTCTATTTGTAGGGAGAACCCAGCAGAGTTATTGTGATGGCAGCAATTGTACAATTTCTGATTGTATTGAAAGAAAAGGTCTTGTAACTGGAGTATTTGATGTGAAAATCAAAACTCTTCAGTACTCTGACAAGATATCTGCACCTATTTATGGAGCGATGAAGATGGAATGCGGATATGGCCATTGGGAATATACCAGGAATACTTTCATTAACTTCGTGAAATCTGTATGTGGTCGAGATTTTGCTTTGGCTGGCAATGACAGAGTTCCTAACCTATCATGGCCTGCTCATTTTTCAAAAACCTCATTTATAAACGTTGATTATTCCTCAATAGCCTGGATGCCTCAACCAGACGTCAGCCTTATTGGAGTAGGCTTCTGCGGCAACTGGGTATGCACAGGTGAAAACAATATCCTTATTCAAGATATCGATGGCTCTATTACAGGCAGCTCTCTTGGAGGTGCAATAATCCCATATGTCCCTGGAATTGCAAATCTCAAAATATGCAAAGCCAATACTGACGGAAATTCCTTAATGTGTCCATATGATACAGTTTCAGGCGAGTTTTACGAATTCGTTATATTTGAATCAATGGATGCCGATAAGTGAAATAGGACTTTTTCTCCTTTGAATATCACTTCTTTTGATATTGGAAATGGCAATGCTTTCCAAAGCTATAGTACTGGGGGGTTCAGAAATGACCTGAATGAGTATGAAGATATGGGCTGGATCGGGTTTTATAGAGACAATGCACATTTAAGCAGGTTTGGGTCAATTATATATACAGGACAGTATTATAACTTGACGATGACTGGGACGCCACCAGGAAAGCTTACAGTGGTGACTGAGGCAAGCTTGGATTCTTCGAAAGGGTTTGTGATGGCTTTGAGATATGATTCTCCGCAGATTATCAATGTATATGTAAATGGGACTAAAATAAAAGCATTGCAATACGATGGGGTGTCTACACCTGTATGCCAGTTGTCAGATCCAACAGGGACAAATCGCTGGTTTCATGAAAATGCTACGATTCAGTGGGTGCAAAGAGGAAATGTTAATATAACTTTGGTTCAGACTAGTTCAGTTCAGCTGACAATGGAATTAGATATGACATTGAAAGAATTTTATAGTAATACAACTCGAGCTACTTTTATTGATAGACTTGCGTCGGTGTTGAATATTCCTTCATATAGAATCAGAATTGCAAGTGTGCAACAAGGGTCTGTTATTCTTAATATGATGGTCGAGCCAGATGAAAACTTAGAAGGAAAAACAAGCAGTTCAGGAACTTCTTTATCTGATGAAGAGCTGCAGAGTATCAATACCAAAATAACTCAGCTAGCTGCTAATAGTGCTGTGCTTTCACAGTCTCTTGGAGTTACTGTCATGGCAGTGACCTCAAAAGCATCAGTAGTTTCTCCATCACAAACAAATACGAGATCTAAAAACACGAATAGCGGTAGCTCAGGAGATGGAGGATCTACAAATAATGGTGGAGGAAATAATAATAATGGAGGAAACACTGATAATGGAGGAGGAAACTATAACCCTGGAGGGAATATTATTTTTTATGGACACTTCAATGAAGCAGTAAGTGACTGGGTAATTGGGCTTTTGATAGGATTGATTTTATTGGTCATGGCAATTGGCTCTGTTCTTGCTTATACATTCAGCAGGAGAAAGAGATTTGCTCTAGAAGAGCCAGTTTCTACCAAGATTCGTCCTATTTTGGAAGAAGTGGATGAGAATCATGCAATGTCTTTTGAGTCGCCTAAGAAATCAGCTTTTGAGCTTGCTGAAGGAGATCCTCGTAATTTCCATAGAGTTTTTACAAAGGAGGAAGAAAATAAGGAAGCAGAAGCAGAAACAGTTAAAGTGATAGAGGATATAGAGCCTGCTCATCATGCACATCATGCATCACTTGTTGATGTTTAGTCACAAGAAGACGTTAATAAATAATTATTTATCATAAAGATTATTGCGATGAATTTATAATTAAAAGATTTTTATATTAAATTCAATAAGAGTTTATAAAAAGAATAAAATTATAATAATTTATTAAGTTGTTTTGCGGCCAAGTCAAATTTAAACACTTGAAAATTTTTATTTCCTGATGTAATAAATCAAACACAGCTATCATAATATTTTATCTGCGAAACTGATCCTCATTCAAGCTTGCTTCGTCCAATACAAGCATAAACATACTCGTTTTCCATTTCGCTTTCAAAAATGCCTGCCATTCTTTCCAAAAAATACACCCTTGAGCCTGCTTTGAATAAAACTCGAGGTGTAAATGTTTCAATTGTTATAGCATTTATTTCCGAATAACTTGACGTTTTTAAATCATATTTATATATTTGTCTATGACCTACTCCACAAATCAATATCGAATCTTTAAAAACAGCGCAAGCGCACATGTTACTAGGCTCCGGCAGTGAAGGAACATGAAATCACATATTTTTCTCTATCTCAAACCTTCTTACTTCACCAGAAATTCTATAATTCATACTTCCTCCAAACAAATATACAGAATTTTTATAGTAAGCTCCTCCTGCATACTGAGTATCAAGAGATATTGGCACTGGTGTTATTGTCTTCAAATTTAGATCCAATATGCCAGACATTCCTGTACTGTATCTTATATTCCCAGAACTATATATAAATAATCGAGAATTTGGAAGTGAAACAATGCAAGCTCCAAGCTGGAAACACTCAGAAGGCAAACAGGTTGATTTTTGAGTTTGCAAGCTATAGGTGCAAAGACCAAGTCCTTTTTCAGGAGAATTATACATGATAGATAAAGTTCGGAAGCCAATAGATTGCTTCATAAAGTCCTTGTAGCTTAGAGAGAGATTTGTAAACTCTTGATAATAATTTGAAGAAATTGATTTGATTTCTGAGTTGATTTGGAATATAAGCTCATTAGTTTCTTTGTGGGATTTTATTGAAGCACTAAGGAGCTTGTATTCATCTATAATTTCAGTTCGAATTTTGTCAATTTTATCTTCATCCTCAAAGAGTTCAGATAATCGAGCGAAATTGTGAATTTTCACCTCAATCTTTGAAATTTCTATCATTTTTGCATTAATTTCTTCTGTAAAAATTCTTAGATCAGGTAATTTCTTTTTTCTAGCACTCATTGCACACATTATTATCTAAACAGATCACTTCAGAATTATGATAAATTAAAATATCTGGAGTTTTATTTAAAGATATTACGCTGCAGAATAATCGACTCTTTCACTTCCACGATAAGAATAAATTAATAATGTGCACTTATTATTCTTTAAGCATTTATTCAGGCTTTTTTAGAATATTTAAGAAAATTAATTACTATCAGAATTTCTGACTCTAAAATTTTCAGGTCCAAAAGGCGACCCAAACTGATTTTTCCACTTCAAATCATTGGGATGTTTATTATACCATGGCCCATATGTCTGTCTTTCATCCTCATTATTATCCAGATACAAATCGCTGAGGACTAAGTATTCCAGTCCCATATGTCTCATGCTATGCTGCTCAATAGCTCCGTCAATTACAGGCCCAATTGCCCATTTTACCATATAAGGCTTGTCTCTTACAAGTTCAACGTCACACTTGTCTCCCGTGATAAGTTTTCTTTTCCAGCAGAAAATGACTGAATTTGGCTCATATCTTCTCCATGATTCAATATCGTTGGTGCAGCCTTGATCAGTGTCTTCAAGGGAAAATCCATTGACTTCTGCATATCGATCAGTCATGAGACCATCGCTCATTAAGCCGATAAAATAGTCAGCGTGGAAATTGTCTCGTGCTTCACTTATGTCTTGAATTGCGATTCCTGCCCAACCAAAAGAATCTTCATAACGCTTAGGAATCCAAAGTTCAAACTCAACCTCATTATCAGATGGAAAATACCATTTGAGTTTCACATCGTATGAAAAATACTCGACACCTGAATCAAAGACCCATGCCGAAGCAAGAGCTGCTGCTAGTATTATCCAAAAATTCATTTTTTCAAACTTATTTTTTCATATCTTTAACGGAAATTTTGACGTAAAAATGAAGGGATAGAAAATAAGATAGAGTCGAAGGATTTACTACAAAATAATAGTGAATTCTAATTTTAAATATGAAAATTGTGTGTGAATTTTATAGCTTTCTTAAAGTTTGTATTTTCTTGAATGCTTATAAAATAATTTTTCACTGAAAATTTTAATTTTTCACTCACATTTTAAGACTCTAGAAAATATTTACAGATTATAAAGGAAATACTCAACTTTCAAATGGTGAATTATTCTGCTTTGGCAATTATCCACTCTAGAAGCCTTGGCCTTAATAAGAATAGGATTTACCTGTCAAACGCACTACAAAAATCATGTAATACATAATAATATTAATAAAATATATTCAGATTTGAAAATGCATGGATTTTCATAAATTTAATCTCATTTTTCGCAAAGAAATTATAAAGAAAATATTTAGTTTATTTTATATGCGACATGATAATGTTAAAAACTCCAGAGCTATTGACCTATAACTTATGTATTGTCAATCTTCCTTATAGTCAATTGCTCTGCTTTAGTAATTGCTCTTCCTCTGGGATTACCTTGATAATTGATAGTGATCAAAGAGCTCGATTGCTGTCATGTGAGAAGTCTTGCGGATATTCTTCAGGTATATATTTCAACAACAGTATTTTTTGCTTTGGATGCTGAGCTGATAGAAGCTTGACACAAACAGGCAGATTTGATTTAATTGAAAATCGATGAATTGAGTTAGCTTCAATGCCACAAGCTGACGTTATATGCAACAGTGTAATATTTAATGGGAATATTTTGATTTCTGGAATTTTTAACAGAAATCTTTTATTGTATTCAATTGATATTGACTCTTTTTCATCAATTCCTTATGATTTTGAAGAGAAGAAGTGAAAGATGCTAATTAGTATGAAAGAAAGATTGTTTTTGATCAAATGTGAAAATGGATCAATTTACGAAAGCGAGATTGGAAATCAGTATGCTTGAAGACAAATTACTAAATCAACAATTTGGACAGATCCTTATGAAGTGTGTAGCTCTCATAATAAAATAGAAATGAACAACGAAAGCAATAGTGATGATAAAATGAAATGTTTTAAATTTAATTTAAATGAAAAAGCACAGAATGTATAGAAAAATAGACTTATCTCAAATATAGCTAAAGCGATAAATTTTTTCACTTTCTTTCCATTTTTGCTGAAAAATAAGATTGTTGGTTAGATCAAAAGCGCTCTAAAACTGCTTAAATGTCCATGTAAACTGAGTTGTCTGTATTTGAGTTGCTTTACCAAAATTTGCTGATAAATTCAAATCCAGTTCTGTGATAATAATTTTAAGCAGAGAGAAAGTAAAGTGATGATTGCTATCTATTTCTTAAAATAATTTTTGAACTATATATAGACATAAAATTGTCTTCTTACATTATCGAGTTTAATGCTAATTATATGTGAATACTCTTTGCCCCCGAATTTATTAGCACAAAAAGGATATAAAAATTGGATAGATGCTTCCAATAAAGCAGAAAAATAATAAGCCATAAATTGCCTGATAAATAATAATAATAAATGAGCCTGAGCATCATAAATATAATAGCTATTAAAATCAATCATAATTATTGATAATCCTGATGTAAAAGTTTATTTGATTAGCCAGCTAAATATCAATTAATTGATTCACAATTCACAATTTACAATTAATTGATGCTTTGTTTAAAAATACTATCTAAATTAAGCATGCTTATTGGTAAATTATGAAATTTAATATCTTGCTCTTGAATTGACCGATTTTTGTAGAAAGATGGACGCTTGCACTATTTGAATAGCATTCCTTCTCAAAAAGATTAACATTCTGCAGAAACATCAGCAATTAATTATAAATATTGGCTTCTCTATAACTTTTTTATTCAAATCCATAATAAAGTTCTAGAAATTTATTTTGAAATTAACAAAAAATGATAATATCCTTAATAAATATGTCTTGGCAAGATTTCATTGATGTTTGTCTAGTCAACAAACTTAATGATGCAAACGAATGGGAAATAACAAATTGTGTTGAGCACGCAGCAATTATCAGTCCTTCAAACTTTTTAATATTTGCCTCAACTCCTGACTTCTCATTGAGTAAATACACGATTAAAGAAGAAGATGTCTGATCAGAAAAGAAATATGAAGTGGAAGTAGATGAAATTACAATTTTCAGTGATGTTTTGGCTGCAACTTCAACTGGTGATGTACCAAGAATAAGAATTAACGGCGAAAAATATATTTTGGTTGAGATAGGCCCACTGAAAAATAAGAATTTAGTCAAAATTGGAGGCGGAGCTGGTGCCTGCGTTTTTGAGACCTCACAAACAGCTATTTTTGCTAGCTGGAATGCTAAACTTCAATATGGAGGAGTTTCATCTGGAGAACAGCACTATGGTCTTTGCTATGAACGATGCAAGAGTTTGGCTGCCTATTTTAATAAAATTGGATACTAATCTAATTTAATCATAACACTATGAAGGATAAAATACCAATAATCAAGGTTTTAAGAGCACTCAGTGCGTTTTGTTGACGAATAAGAGACTATTATTACCTTCCCTCTTATTTGAATTCTCATATGAATATTTATTAGTATATATATGCCCTTATAATAAAAATAGCAATTATAGCCATATTTACTTTTTTTACCAAATTTAAAGCTAAAAAAATCAATCTTTTATTATCTATTTTTTACTGATTTTTATTCATGATTTAGATCTGATATAAGGAATTTAGCTCTACAAATATAAAATAGCTAGCAAATATATAAATTATACATATAGCATTCAAGATGCTTTTAATTTCTTATGCGAAATTGATGCTCCAAGCACCTTTCTAATACCGGCGTTTGTTTGCATGTGAATGTATTATCCTGAACATAAATCTAAGTTTATATATTTAAGAAGCTATTCTTAACTCTTGACTTGAAAGCAAAGGATCAGACTGAATTCGTTTTTCGATATTTTTAGGCAGCTCACATCAGATACATGGCCAAGTCCTTTGAGCTATGTCGAAGCTTGGCCCAGAATTTTGATACTTTGACTAATAGAATTTTCTCCAGAAAATTCTTCATGGTCAACTTTAGCAATATGACTGACATCAAAATGAGGTTATAGGGCTTGGTGATCACGCAATTTTAGCTAATTCTTCAAAGCTATATTAATTATATATCAGGCGCTCACCTTCAAGTGCAGTTGAAAAGTCTAAAGAGCTGATTCTAAATTAGCAAACTAAGAGCTATAGCTATTCTTCATAAAATCTCATGATTGATTATATAGATATTAAATTTATTTATTATCAGCATGAATTTTATTCGAGTATTAAAATAAAATTATTTTATTACTTTAGCCTAATATTTATATTTTCAAATTTCTTGCTGGTTAAATCAAATTTATAGCAATAATATCCGCCTCCATAACCGATTATTCCAATAAATATTGCTCCGTTATTATATTTTCAAAACGAAGAGACATATTGAATTGTATCATTTTGTCCAATGTTTTGTCAAATGTATTCATCTAATAATCCACTTTCAAAAATGCCTTTACCTCACTCAAATATGTATGCTCTACTATTTCCTGCTGCCATTATTTTATCAATACCTTGGCTTAATAGAAGATCTGAAACAAAGGAATAGCTATCTATTAGTAAATCATACTTATAAATTACTTGCTGATGATTATAGCAAATTAGGATAGATTCTTTGAAAAAGCAAATAGCTTGAATCGGATTAAGATTTCAACGATAAAATAATTTAGTTCATCTATTTTTTTCTATGCTATATTTTTCAGGATTTTTGCTTCCTCCGAACACATAAATGCAATCATTGTAATAAAAAGCTTTTGGTGAATGCCGTGGGGTTCCAGAAGGAAGCTTTCTTTTAAAAGTAAAGGTTTTCAGATCAATTATATATGCATCCCCAGATAGAGGAGGATAATTTCCAATACAAAAAAGCTCAAAATTAGGGAGTTGAAGAATACCTGTGAAATAACTTAAGACTGATCTGCCATTGATAAATTCTCTGGTTGCTTGCTGATTTTTGATATCACAAACCCATAAAAAATTAGAATCATTTCTTTTATCAATGCTATAAAGAAATTGATCATCTATATCATCTCTAGGCTCATAAGTATAAGATCTAATCAGCATTTATTTTAATTAATTAAAATTCAATAAAATATCCTATTTATTAAAATGTTTAAGATTAAGTAATAAGATTAATCCCAATTAACCATAATCATGCCTAAAACTGCAAGCCAAATCCAACTGAAGCTTAAACTCATCGATCCAGACTTGCTTTCACAGGTATCAGTTTCTAAGCTGAATTTCGCATTCTTTGAAGTACAAGAACACGACCCATCATTATTATTAGTCATAGCGGCACTATCCTGACAAGTAACACACACATTAGCCGCAGAACAACTAGCACATGTCACATCACAAAGATTGCAAGTATTTGTCCCCGTTTCCAAATAATATCCATTCTTGCATATACACATCTTTTCTTCAGTACTGAAAACTTTATCAGGATCTATACAGGTACAAGTTCCATTAGCATTCAAACTTGTATTATCTTGGTCATAACAAATTTTGCATGAATTATTATCATTGCATGAAGAACAGCCAATATCACATGCAGTACACACATTGGTTATGCTAGTATAAAATCCTGGGTTGCAAGAACATGTAGTGCTTCCAGGGTATATTGACGCATTCTGGTCATTGCATTTGCAGACTCCATTGACAACAGCAGCATTTTGAACATCATAACAACTAGTACAATGTGTTGAATCTCCACAAGCACTACAGCCATTTCCACAAGAAGCACAGGAATTTCCATTCAAAAAGTACCCAGATTTGCAGCCGCACACCTGGTTAGCAGTGTTAAATTGAGAATTAGGATCACTGCAGACACAAACACCAGCATTTATGACAGTGTGAGTCGGATCAAAGCAAGTGGTGCAAGAGAATTGGCTGCTACAAGAAGCACAAACCAAAGGACAGCTTATACATGACCCGCCACTGTCCCAAAATCCTTCAGCACACACACATTTTTGTTGACTTGGGTTAAAAGTAGCATCAGCATCATCACAATGGCAGGAACCATCAGACCAAATAGTAGTGTGAATTTGGTCAAAGCAGGTAACACAATTTGAAGGATTTTTACATGTTTGGCAGCCTAGTGAACAAGTTTGGCAGCCTGAGGAAGTTTGATAGTATCCAGGCTGGCATTGACAAACGTTGGCAGTTGGATTGAATTGGGAATTTTTATCTATGCAGGAGCAGGTTCCGGTGTTGAGATTTATCATGTTAGTAGAGTCATAGCATTGAGAGCATTTGTTGGCGGCAGTACAAATGGCACAGCCAACAGAGCAGAGTAAGCATTTTCCTGATCCGTTGTTGTAGAAGCCATTATTGCAGATGCAAACATTTGAACTTGTGCTGAAAGTAGCATTAGGGTCTGTACATGTGCATTGCCCATTTGAAAGTGTCATGTGGGTTGAATCAAAGCAAGCAGTGCAGAAAGTAGATTGATTGACGCATTGCGCACAAGGAGAAGTGCAAGGTGAGCATACAAGGTTTGAGCTGTAATAATAGCCTGGATTACAAACACAACTTCCTTGAGTCAGGGTGGAGAATTGAGGGCATGTACACTGAGGAGGAGCTGTCATATGCACATTATCCACACAGCTGAGGCAGTTAGTAGAACTAGTTACACATGTGGAACACTGGGCATTACAAGCAGAACACATGGTATTACTGCTATAATAGTATCCAGCATTACACACGCAGCTGCCTGCAGTCAAAGCACTATTAATTGGACAAGAGCATAAAGGAGCTGCTGACATGTGTGTGGTGTCCACGCAGGTCAAACAATTTGTCTGTGAATTAACACAGGTTGAACATTGTGAATTGCAAGGAGAACAAACAGTGTTGCTTGAATAATAGTATCCAGAGTTGCAGACGCAGTTACCAGCTGCCAATAGAGAATTAGCAGGACATTGGCATTGTGGTGCCGCTGTCATATGTACATTATCTAT
>CATKHM010000929.1:0-12655 GCA_949751825.1 Blepharisma undulans | reverse complement strand
CAATTCTCTATCGGCAAGTGTATGTGTTCAGCAAGAAGGACAAACGGTGAATGTCCAGGCTTGCCCAACAAATTACACTTGCAGCAATCTTGACCAATTTGGAGATTGAAATGCTTGGATAGACTCTGGCTGCACTGAAATTATCCCTGAAATCAAAATAAAGAACTGCACAGGCAAACATAATCTTGTAACTTATAGTGAATGTTGCAATGATAGTGATTGCTTCAGCAAAAAGTGCAGCAGTGGGCATTGTGATAGCATAAAAGTGGGGCATTATTGCAAGATAGATGATGACTGTGAGCCGAACTATTATTGCTCTTCAAATAATTTATGTGTTCAAGCACTGGTAATTGGAACGCCATGTTTAGATTCAAATGAGTGTGCTGCAGGTGTTGGATGCAATACTTACACCTACACTTGTGTAGCGTTTTTTTCTTTGGACTTTGGAGAATCTTCAACAGCAGCAGAATACTGTAAATCGAACTCTGTGAGGAATGGAAAATGTGACAGGGTCAGCATATATGTCGACAATGTAAAGCTTGAAGATCCTTTTTATTGCACAGTCCCAAGTACATGCACTTATAAATGAGATTCTGATAACCAAACAAATACAACAGCTCCTTGCCAATGCGCTGGGGTTGGGTCAAATGTAGGCTTCTGCAATCCTTCATTATGACCAGTTGGGGGAATTTCTGATGTTTTTTGGCCCAAGTTTCAATATTCTGACTCAAGCTGCTCCGGGGATGATGCAAGTACGGTTGATATTGATATTCTTTATTTCTGTAATTCTATCAGCGATGATGGTAAGGACTACTATAATCAAATGATGATGATTTTTTCAGATTGGGCACTTTACCATTCTGGCGCCATCGATAATTGCTCTGAAGCCTTAAAATTATACAATCCTTCATACAAGATGAGCAGCTGGGGTAAAGGCTATTTGCCATTGTTGACTTCAAGCATGCTATATCTTATCTTAAGCTAGCATCTTATTTTATATAAAGCTCTGTTAGCAATATTTTAAATCTTTCTAGTATTACTCTAATCATGTAAGCAATTTTCTATTTTTACCTCTCAATATCCTTGTATTTTTCTTTAAACCTTGAGGATTATAAAGGCATTGATTTAATTTAAAAATAATTATATTGAAGTATTGCATTATATTAGCCAAATGAAAAATTAATCATAAATTTATATTTTAAGACAAGATCCAATTAGAACAAAGCGCAGCAGCAGCCTTTTTCTTGATTTGTGTCATTTTTAGCATCATTTTCTGAGCTTGCAATAGACATTTTTAAAGGGGATTTATAGTGTTCATAGGCAGGTTTAACTTCAGAATCAGTTGTGTCTGTGGCTTCAGCTGCTTCATTTACTTCTTTTTCATCAACTATAGGAGCTAAATTTGGTGGATTCACAATTTTTTCATTTATATTAGGTAAAAATAGCTCAGCACTTGCCTTTGAGTCATGATCTTCGATTATTTTATTTTCTTTTTCGATTTCTCAGTAAGGAAATGAAGATATGGCTTGCTTAATTTTATCTTGAAGAGAAAAAATAGTTTGACTATGAGTTCTCAAAACAATTTCGGAATCTTCCATTTATTAAATCATCAACTTTTCATGTCTATTTTAATTTTCAAGTAATTTGATAGAAAAGTAAGTTACTTTTGGGGTGGAAAATCGGAATATTTTGCTAACTCACCAAAGTGTTAATTTTTTTAATATAATATAAAATTAATATAAATATCACTTTTCAATAGAGAGATAAGATAATTCTCAAAGATAAAATTTCCAATGATAATCAAAATATGCACTATTTCGCTAAAGGTAATCTTCCTGGTATCTTCTGCCCATTCTGATCTATAGATTCAATATTACTCTTCTACTTAATCTTTGAAATAAATAAAATATTAATCTTCGTTCTTCTTAGTCAATAAAACTGATTTCATCCTCGCAACTTCTTTCCTCTCTCCCCCATCGTTGAAATTAATCATCGAAGCTACCTTTTTCCAGCTGCTTCCATGACTTAACTGTTGCTTCCTTTCTCTTCCCTGTTTTTCTTCTTCCCTATTAAAATCCATCTTCTGTTGAATTCTTTGCCTCCTATCATCATGCCATTTCCTTAATTCCTCCTGTGCTTTTCTTCTCATTTCTTCTTTCCTCGTTCTTTCTTTTTCATCTTTTAAGTACAATTTTCTATTAAAAGCTTGCTGCTCTGCATCTCTTTGCCTTTGTCTTTCGTTTTCTTCTTCATCTACTTCGCTGCTCATAGAGCTCCCTAATGGCTGCGCAGATTCTTCCACAAACTCAGTGCTCAAAAATGGGTCAGAAGTGGCTTGTGGCGGCTGAGCTGTTTCCCCTGCTGTTGTAGTAGAAGCCGGCATAGAAAAGATATCTTCATTTATAGGAAACGAGTCCAAAACTTCTGACATATTTTTATAATGAAGTTAGCTTATTAGGTGATGTTAAGTAAATTCTTGGCATATTTCTTGACTCCAAGCATCCCACAGTCTTCATGGTTTACGATGAAGAAAGGACAGTTGTCAATAGCTCCTCGGATGTGAGGAGGCTTGGCGTAAAGGGCGTCTTTGAAAGTTTGGCTTCGGTAGATTTTTTCTGCATGTCTGGTAACTAAGCCGCCGATTAAATAAAATCCGCCATATGGGAGAGATTTGGCGATTGCGTTGCCACACTCATAGCCAAGCATTTGAAGCCACATTTCTACAGCTCTTTGGCAGAGTTGATCTGTTCCTGCAAAACCGTATTCCATAATGTATCTCATTCTTTCGCTTGGATTGCTTTCAAATAATTTATCAAACTCTTCATTGACAAGCTCAGGGAATTCTCTTCTCAAAAATGGGTAAAGATTATAAGCTCCTACTCCAGCAAGTACTAGTTCTTGGTTAGCTGCTTGAATTCCTTCAAATTGAGGATACTCATCGCCTGCTCTTACTCTTTCCAGCATATACATAGAGAATTTCCATTGCAGCTCATTTTTAGGACCGAAGTCAGTATGCCCTCCTTCAGTACCCCAAGCATCATAATGTCTGCCATTCCAAGTCAAGAAGCATTCTCCAAGACCAGTTCCAGGCCCAATAACAGTAACAGGAGAGTGCTCAGTAGCCCTTACACCAGGATTCAACTGAAAGACTTGATCTGGCTTTAAATCCAAGACTCCATATCCAGCTGCTTGAAAATCATTAAGAAACACCACTTTTTCAATCCCCACTTCATTTGTTATCGCATCTGTAGTGCATGGTTGCCAGCCAGTATTAACAAAAGTAACACTGTTGCCTTTAATAGGCCCTGCAATTGCAAAGACACCAATGCTTGGAATTGACTGATCTGCTAGAAAAGCTTTAATTATCGGTACAAACCCTTCAAAGCTGTGAGATCTTATACTTTCAGCCTTCTTTACTGTGCTTTCTCCGTTTTCAAATGAAAGCAGCTCGAAACGAGAGTTAGTTCCTCCTATATCTGCTACCAAAACAAGCGTCATTAAATTTAATGGTTATTTGATTTAAGCAACAGTCACAAGAATTTTTAATTAAGGTGTATAGAATAATGAAGCATTTTTTGTATGAAAATCTTTGAATAGTTATTATTCATGTCTATGAAATTTGTGACGAGGCTTATCAACAAATTCAAAGTGAACAATCCAATTCTTTTAGAAGAGCCTTCTGCACCACTTATGACTACAGCAGTCCCTGGGCCGAAAGGAAAAGAACTATTGGCTAATCAAAGCCAATTTTCCCAAGATTATAGGACCGTAATGAAGAATTAGATCAAATTTTATGTGGATTACAATAGATCTATAGGAAATTATGCAGTAGATGTAGATGGAAATATTATTCTTGATACTTATTGTCACATTGCTTCGCTTCCTCTTGGGTATAATCATCCAGATATGATTTATGTAATTTTTATTTAGAACGTATATTCAGGTGAATACCAAAAATTCTTAGCCCAAAGGCAGTCTGCAGATGTTCCAGATATCCATTGGCCTAGAATGGTAAGAGACATCTTACTCCCAATTGCCCCAAAAAATCTCAATGAAGTCATTGTAAATTGTGGCTGCGGGTCTAACTCAAATGAAGAAGCTTACAAGATGGCGTTTGCTTATTATATGAAAAATAAAAGAGGTGGAGAGCCAAGTGATAAAGATATTGAGAAAGCTATGAACAATCAAGGAGAAGAATTAGCAATTCTTTCATTCAGTGGCGCCTTCCATGGAAGAAATTTAGCATCGCAAACCACTACCCATACCAAGCCTATAAACAAAATTGGTCAGCCAAGACTGGATTGGCCTAAAGCTCCATTTCCAGACATCAAACATCCTTATCATCTAAATGAAAGCCATAACATAAAAGAAGAACAAAAATGCTTAGCCGAGCTAGAAAGAATTTTTAAATCAACTAAAAAGCCAATTGCTGGAGTTATTATTGAACCAATTTTAGCTGAAGGAGGAGACAAATCAGCATCTCCAAACTTTTATTTGGGAATTCAAGAATTAGCTCATAAGTATGGAGCTTTATTTATTGTTGATGAAGTTCAAACAGGTGGAGGAGCAACAGGAAGATTCTGGGGTCATGAGTACTGGGGAGAAAGAGTTGATCCAGATATAGTGACCTTTGCAAAAAAACTGCAAGTCTCTGGACTATTTTATAAGCCTCATTTAAGACCTACCAGGGCTTATGCTTTGTATAATTCTACAAGAGGAGATCCTATTAGGCTGCTGAATTTGAGAAAAATCAGAGAAGTAATGGACAATGACAATTTGCTAAGACAAACAGAAAGAGTTGGAATGGTGCTGAAAAATTCATTATATGCTTTATCCCAAAAATACCCAATTCACAATGTGAGAGGATATGGGACATTTTTAGCTTATGATTTTGAAAGTCCTGAGTGGGCCAATGCTTATGTAAGTGAAATGCTGAAATTAGGAGTTAATGTTGGGCTTTGCTCATATCAAGGTATAAGAGTTAGACCAAGCTTAATATTCAAGCCAAAACACGCAGAAATATATTTAGATCGAGCAGAGTTTGCATTAAACCAAATCCTGTCTAAAGGATACAATTTAGCTAAAGTTTAGCATATTCCTTAAAGTATGTCTTAATTTAAAAAATTATTGATATCAAATGAGATTATAAAAGACCAATTTCTCTCTTTCTTCTTCATATCTATTGATCTCACCAATGTCTTTACTATCATTAATGAAAGTTTCTAAAATGTCTAAATTCTCAATCCTCAAGAATTTTCATATATTTAAATAAATTATTATACCGCCAATGTCAAAATTTGTCAAAGAAACTGAAGAAGCTCCCAAGACAAAAATCATTGAACGCTATCCTCCTGGAGTACGAGCTTTAAAAGAAATACGAAAATACCAACATTCAACAGATCTCCTTATCAGCAAGCCTGCATTTTCAAGACTCGTTAAAAGTATCTCATATAATGTAACCAAAGACGACTCAATCAAATGAAGCAAGCTTGGAATTGAGGCCTTGCAGCACACCGCTGAAGATTTCTTAGTCGGTCTTTTTGAAGATTCAAATCTCTGTGCTCTGCATGCCAAAAGGGTTACAATGTTAGTTAAAGATATGCAACTGGCCAGAAGAATCCGTGGAAGATTTGAAAAAATTGTTAATAGAACTTAAATTATTATGGGAAAAGATTAGCTTAAAAGAAGATACAACATGCTTGATGCCAACAAAGGTAAATGACCTTTGCTCCAGGTATCCATCTTATATGAAGGATTGTATAGTTTTAAGGCTACTGAGCAGTTATCGATTGCGCCTGAATGATATAGCGCCCAATCTGAAAAAATCATCATCATTTCATTGTAGTAATCTTTGCCGTCATCGCTAACAGCATTGCAGAAATAAAGAACGTCAATATCAATAGAGCTTCCGTCGTCTCCAGAGCAGCTTGAATCTGAATATTGAAATTTCGGCCAAAATTCATCTGAAATGCCACGAACTGGGCCAAGTGATGGGTTGCAAAAACCTATATTTGATCCAACCCCAGCACATTGACATGCGGCTGTTGTGTCTGTTTTGTTGTCTGAGTCTCATTTATAAGTGCATGTGCTTGGGACTGTGCAGTAAAATGGGTCTTCAAGTTTTACGTTGTCGACATATATGCTGACCCTATCACATTTTCCATTTCTCACGTAATTTGATTTGCAATATTTCGCCTCAGTTGAGGCTTCTCCTAATTCTAATGAAAAAAATGAGACACATGTGTAAGTGTAGGTGTTGCAACCTACGCCTACTGCACATTGGCTTGAAGCCAGACATGGCGTTCCAGTTACAAGTGATTGAACACATAGATTATTTGAAGAGCAGAAGTAGCTAGGCTCACAATGGTCATCTATTTTGCAGGTATGGCCTACTTTTATGCTTTTACAATGACCATCATTGCACTTATTGCTATAACAATCATCATCATTGCAGCAATCATTATAAGTTACAAGCTCATGTTTTCCAGTGCAATTACTAACTTTCGTTTCAGGAACATCTTCAGTACAACTAGAATCTGCCCAAGAATTTCAGTTCCCAAATTGCTCAAGATTGCCACAAGTATAATTAGTAGGGCATGCTTTAACCTCTACTGTTTGTCCTTCTTGGTGGACGCATACATTCTCTGATAAGGAATCACTGCAGCTAACTATCTTGCATGGAGACTCTGTATCAATTCCTAATGCCTGTTTAAATAGGCATGAAGCGATTAAATAAAGCAATTTAATCATTTATGAAACAATTTTTAATATGAGAAAAGTAGCTGAAATTCCAAGAGTTATTTTTAAAATTTATATAATTATATTTCTTATTTAAATACTAAGCACTTGCTAGTCTATTTAATAAGGAGTTTGTTTTATTCAAGACAGGTGGTGAACAAATCGGAACAAATTTTGTGTTTTCATAAGTAAAGCATAACGAATCAATTTTGCTCAAAAGATCAGAAGTTTCAAAGACAGCAATCGGAAGCTTTTCTTCAACTTTTACTGTCATTTCATTTTTAATGATTTGTTTTTTAATTCCAGCATTTTTCGTCTTCCATAAACCTTCAGTTTTTTTAATCGATGCCTTGCATTTCCGTGATTTTTCTGCTTTTCTTTTCTCAAGTTTTTTGATCTCGTTTGTCGTTTTCGCGTTTTCTTGGCTTGAGCTATAAGGTGGAGAAAGTGATAAAATCTCATCAACATAAAAATTGTAATCGATTAATTGCTTGCTTTTACGAGCCAAGATTGGGGCTCCCAGCTCTCGAAGTTTTGCATTAATTTCTATTGGCTCGACATCCAGCTGATCCTTATACATAGACAGAAAATTTTGAAAATTCTTTTTGAAATTTCCTATCTTTAGACCTAAAAATGCTTCATAAGGCCTCATATCTTCGTTTAGGAATGATTTCGCTGCAAATGCTGAATAGCATATGAGATAATGTAGAGATATTTTGGCATCAATTCAATTGATTTTTTCCAGATAAAGTACTCACAAAGCAGTTTCAATTTCATTGAATGTGAAATCTTCCATTGTGCCTGTTAAATACCTAAGAAGTGGCTCTGCTCGATATTCACCTGGCATTTCTGGATTTTGCAAAAATCTTCTGAGTATCAATTCGCTTGTTTGGGTGTTCCCAAAGTGAGTGTATTCTTGATGGATATTATCATACATAATGAGTAAGTCCCTCAGCTCTTCATTTTCTTTAACCCCTGGGTATATGATGCCTTCTTTCTTCACTTTCTCGACAGGGCTTTTTAAAATGCAGCCAGTGGAATTTGGAGAATCGCTATTGATTTCATCAGAAAACATTTATTATTCAAACTGATTAATACTGCAAATCTCATGGTACCATTAAGTAAGAAAATGTATACAAGCGAATACTATTAAGCATGATCTTTGAGATCATTAAATTATTACTGCTATTTTTTATCATAATTCTATACCAATAATTTCAATTCCTTCGAGAAATAATCATCTGAGATTTTGGATAGTCAAAACAAAATTTTATGCTTAAAAATGCACCGCCAGAATTCAAGTAGTTTAGAAACTAGCTTCTATAATCATTTTATAGCAATTTAAAAAAATAAACAAAAAGCACAATGATAGCTAAAAACTCTTTAAATTACTCTCTCTATAATAAATTTAACAATATTATAATAAGCAAAGCTAAATTATGTTGCATATCGATTTCGATGAAGCTTTTATTGGAACAATATGTGCATCAAAATATGGAAAGTTCAATGGAAGCTGAGAGCTTAAATTCGAAACAATTCGCTTAATTGAGTCTGCATTGCTTTTCATAAAGGGGAAAATTTTTGTTTTTTCAGCATAATACTTTATCCATTCCTCAATTTCTTTCATCAGTTGGCATATTCTTGCTTGCGAAACAGCTGGATATGATTTTGGGTCAGACATAAAATGGTTAAATTTCAGCTGAACTCTTATATGTTTACCTTTTAGCCTTACAAGTGGCCTAATTTCTCGTATAGGTTCGCATTCTACATACAAATGTAAATTGAAGCCATTATAAGTAAAATACACATAATAGCTTGATGTAATCCCAATCCCTACAACATCTTTTGACCCAAATCTCGGTCCATGCTCAATGACTTCTCCATCCATAAGTATGTCTCCAGTATCTCCACAATATTCAACCCCAGTCCCTTCTAACCCAACTTTAATATTCCCAGTAAGTCCTGCTCTTTGTACATATACTTCATAATAAAAAATAGTTACCGGCCTTATATCATCATTAAACACATTAATTTCCGCCACACTTGTTACACTTACTTCTTTTGATTCTTTTTCCGTATGAAAAATATGGTTTTCATGCTCTACTCCTCCAGTCGCAAATAGCTCAATTTGTTTTTCTTCTCTTAAATCGCTTAATACAGCAGACGTAAATGCTGATGGGTGAGCATTGACACAAGCACAAGTTCCTTTAGGATTTAATGTGTATATCAAAAATTGTAAGGTGTGACCTTGAGAGCTTGCATGAAATCTTGAGCACGCAGGACAAAAATTCATATTACAGCGAATGCATTTTGTGAGAAAAGGAATAGTGTTATACGAATGAGATTTTGTGAAAAGTTTACAGCATTCCCCATTTCGATTGATTTCATGCTCATGTTTGCATTTGAATAGAACTTCATAAATAATTTCTAAAGCAATGCTTAGGGATTCATTAAATTCTTGGCTGACTGTATTTGTTTTCACCATACGATTCATGAGTTCTTGGATTTGGTCAAGTACAATTTCCGGGCGTTGTCTTTTGAAGTGGATTGGAATTGCGGAGAGGGCAAGAATTTCTTCAAAATCGTTCCCAATAACACGGTAATCTCGGAATATTTTTATTCTCTTGATATTTGCTCTGCCACAAAATGGCAGCATAACAGTTAAATCAGACGATTCTTCAAGATATCGAGGATATAAAAGATCGTTGATAATTCTCTTTTGTTTTGCTATAATCAAAGCTGTGAGTGTGTTGTTTTTGCATAAAAGAGATAAGTACCTGATAATTTCTTTTCTTAATTTTGCGTTTGTGAGGTCAAGTTTAACATAAAATAATCTATATAGCCCTAATGGTCCTGATTCAGCTCTAATCCAAGCATTATTTTTCATTAACTCGTTCAGCGCTACCAATGCATTGATTAAAACTTCTTTATTTTCTTCATAAAATTTGTAGTGAGTTGCTACTTTAATCACAGTCCTCGTCACATCAAGCCTATTAGGTATTGTACTCAATATTTTAGGGACTCCATAATCCTTCACAAAAAGCTGTTCAAACCCTCTTTTCCTTATATGTTTATCTTTGAAATAAAAACTCGATATCAATGCTTTGGTATCCAGCTCACTTAAATCCAGAGAATCTCTTTCAGTCTCTTTAAACAGATAAAGCCAAGTTTTGAAGAGTCTTGAAAACAAGTGATCGACTGCTTTCATATTATAAGTTCTATCAGTTACTAGCTCCGCAATAAATTCACTGAGAGATGGGATATAATTTTCAGCTATGATCATTTTGGTGACTTCATCTTTATCTGATGTCATAAAATGAGGCATTTCGGTCATCGCTGTGTGTGTTACAGCTGCATATAAGCAGACTCCAACCCCTCATAAATCTACAATGTTTTTATCATCAAATGGGAATATATCAGGATTTAAAGGAAAAGCAGTGCTTAATGATCTGGAATTTATCATATCGAGCTTTAAGTCTATCCCATAGCCATTCAGAGTATAAATTGGTCTAATAGGACTTTGCGATATTTCAATATACAGATTATCAGGTGATATGTTTCCAATAACCATCCCCATTCTTCTTGCAGACGCAACTTGGCTAATTAATTCTTCTGCGGCCCTTATTATCACTTCTTGGCACAAATTAGCAGTTTCTCTTATGACTTTGGGAATCTCCACATTATTTTTATTCACTAAAAATTCATCAAGGCTCATTGAATTTTTCAATTCCGTCATCAAATAAAATTTATCAAGCTCTCTGGCACAGGTTTTAGTTATGCCAGAGAGATAATGAACAAGGGTTGCCATTTCGAAATATCTTTTTTCATAGATTTGTGCTTCTATACTAGACGAAGTGATCACTTGTATATCAAATTCAGTTCCTTTTTCGCTTACGCCAAGAAATTGGGTTTCATTTATTTGTTTTTCTATTCAAAAATGTTCATGACTGAGGCTTAAATGATATGGCTGTGACAGAGGGATGTAAGATTTCTTCTTAAGTTCATAAACTGCATCAAAGTAATTCAATATAGAAACACTATCCATTTAATACAAATTACATTAAATTCTAAGAAAGTAATTATTTATTTCTGCAGAGGGATTCCTTTGTATTTTCTCTTGAAAATCAATGCTTTAATCCACAATAAAGTGTATCCGACAATAATCGCTGGAATCCAGCCAGCCAATAAATCTGAAGCTGTGGTGCCGTTATTGTCTGCTTCGGCTGCACATAAGAAAAGCCAAGCTTGTCCGCATAAAAGTCCTACTTTTAAGCTTGCTATATGGAGTTCATTATAGCACTCAAAGAGGATGATATAAGCTATTAAGAAGCATGTAAGCAAAATTCCTACCCAAGGTAGTCTGATAGGAGCAAGTAAATAAATAGTTCCCACTACTAATGCTCTATCAAATCCAAAGAAATAGCATTCATCTCCCCAACGCTTCTCCACTCCGTTTCTCTCTGACTTCAATGATGGAAAGACCACAGCTGACATAAATATCGCAAATGAAGAAAACACAAACCCAGCTTCTATCAATGCCAATTGTTTTTTGCCCCAACAACTGACAGAATGATAAGAGTCTATATCAGAAGCATTGCAGAACTGAACTTCAGCCAAAGCTCCAATCATTGGTACAAAGCCGATCCCATAAATTATGTACTCCACAAACCATATGGCATACCTCAATGGAGACTCCGATTTATTTGCTTCATGGATTTTCTTACTAAAGGCAATGTAAATTGCAAAAGTGAGGAATGATACGATACAGCTGATTATATATATTGCAAAAAATGAGTCACCTGTGAAACGCAGTGCAATAGATTTGAGGCCGTCAAATGCAGATCTAGCTGAGGAATTTCAATCATCAGACCCAGGCTTTGTTGCTTTTTTTATATATGACATGAGCTGTAGGTGCTCAAATAGCATGACTGCTGAAGCGCTAGCCAAACAAATTAATCGTAAACCTTTACTCATATTTAATTAATTGGTGACATAATTATGTTGATTTAAATTAAATATTCGCAATATGAATAGTAAAATAAATCATCATAAGCCCTAAAAGTTTGGAAATTTTAGCGTTTGGTCTTTGGGCTGTCAGAATTTTTATCTCGTTCTGCAGATATTACTAAATATTATTCTGAGAACAAATTATATTTGTAATATGAACAGAGATATATTGTACGATCTAACTGAAAATGACTTAAGACAAAATGAACAGAGGCTTCTTCTTGCAGTTGAAGAGTTAAACGACTTGCTATACGACCTGGAACAAGAAAAACAAGAATTAATAAGCACAAGAGACATGCTGATGGAAACCTTAAAAGAAATTGAACCAAAACCAGAAAATATCATGAACAAAGTAAAAAATTTAGCTATGGATGTATGAAATAATCTAGTTGATGGGAAAACAGTTCACAGCCAAGACAGAGAAGAATGGGAAAAGATCATGAAAGAAATGGGATAGTTAGTTATTAAATCATTAATTTTAATAAAATGAGTCAGGATATTTTTAAAGTGGATGAAAACGGTCATGAGCATCAAGAGTCATTGAGGGGGAACTCAAGAGAAATCGAAGAAAGAGAAAATAGCCAGAATTCTCATAGATCTATAGAAAATGGGGATAATAATCATGAAGATGTGCATGTAAAGCTTGATCCCGAGCAAGGAGAACTAGCTAAAATTACTAGAAAAAGTGAAATGGATCCAAGTTATACTCTCCGTAAGGTTCCGCTGTATTGCTGATGATACGGGGTAATGTTTTTGCTTTTTGTTACTATGTGTCTAATTTTGGGATGTATGGGAACTTCAAGGTGGATTTATCAAGGAAAAGATGATACAAAATGAAGAGGTGGTATGCTAAAATGTGGAGGATGCAGTGGACCTTGGGAAGATGATTACTATACGACTATTGCAACTG
>CATKHM010000928.1:0-12662 GCA_949751825.1 Blepharisma undulans | reverse complement strand
CGAAAACAAATACCCGTCATAAGAAGAACGTCTCTAAAGCATCTAAAGAAACACTATCCACACAAGGATCAATCATCGTGAATAGCCAAGGCAAGCTTTTAGAAAACTATAAAATTATGGGGACGTTAAAATCAGCCCAAGGAAAGTCAATCTACTTGACAAAAGAAAAAAATTCCCAAAATTACAAGATTATAAAAGAATACAATAAGTCTAGTTTAGATGACCCAAATAGAATTTATGAGCAATTAAAAGTCCTTAAAAATTTAGATCATCCAAATATTTTAAAGATTTTTGGACTTGTGGATGCAGAAGGAGCGTTTTTCATTATCCAAGAATATTGCACTGGTGGGGAATTGTTCGATAAAATTGTCAAGCAAAATGCAATTGGTGAGAATTTATCGGCAAGGTACATGAGAGATATTTTAAGTGCGATTAATTATTGCCACAGCCAAGGCATAGCTCACCGTAATTTAAATCCTGAATGTTTAGTCCTGGATAATCCTGATGACAACGCAATATTGAAGATTTCTGATTTTGAATTATCAGAAAAAATTACAAAAACCACAAAATTGCAAAAGAAAAGCATTGGAAATGTAATGTTTATATAGACTTATTATATGGCACCTGAAATATTCAGAGGAGAATATGGAAAAGAAATCGATATCTGGAGTGCTGGTGTAATTTTGTGCACTTTGATTTCAGGAAATCCTCCATTTCATGGGAAAACTCGTGACGAAATATTGAATTCAATTCAAAAAGGCTTGGATTTGTCAAGTAGTGATTATCTTCTTACCTCTGATGAGGCTAAAGATCTAATTACTAAAATGCTTCAACAAGAACCTAAGAAAAGAATAACTGCACAAGAAGCATTAAATCACCCTTGGATTGAAAATCGCGCTACTAATAAAGTTCCAGATAATGTCGTGGTATCAGGAACATTAGATCGCTTGGCAAAATTCAATGCAAAATCCAAAATTGAGCATTCAATTTTGAATTTTATTTCTTACCACGTTACAAGTGTAAAAGAAGAGCATGAGTCAAGCGAATTATTCAGATCAATTGATGAGAATGGAGATGGGAGAATAAGCAAAATTGAGCTAACAAAAACTTACAAGACAAAAAAACTAGGCTCAAAAGAAGAAATCAATTCAATTATGGAGAATTGTGATAAAAATAACAGTGGCTTTATTGAATATCAAGAATTTATAACTGGTGTTTCGCAATGGGGTAAAAAATTCCAAGAAAAGCAGTTGAGAGAAGTTTTTGGATTATGCGATGGAAATGGTGACGGATTATTGTCACTTGAAGAGTTAAAAGGATGCATCCCAGGGATAGAAGGGAGTGAATGGGATAAGTTTTTTGAGGAGCTTGATGTCAATCAAGATCACTTAGTTAGCTTAGATGAGCTGAAAAATTATTTCGAGAATAAATTCCAACCAAAAAAATAAGTAGATCAGATTTATTTATTAATTATCAGAAATATCATTTTTTCTCCATATTTATATTTCAATAGGAAATTATATTGTGTATTGATAAATTTTATTAGGTTTTAGTTAAATATAATTGGTTGAAATGGGATGTTGCTTTTCAAGAAGTGAATCAAAGGTAGAAGAGAAAGAAAATAAGAAGTTTGCTGAGTCTAGGTCTCAAACAAAAACGTCATCTTTAAAGCTTTCTTCTCAACCATCAGTTGAAGGATCGATTGCTTTAAATACCAAATCTGAAAAGACGCTTATGCAAAACTTCAAAATCCTGAAAACATATAAGAAGAGACCAAATGGAGCAATTTATCTGGCTAAAGAAAAAAATGCCAACAAATTCAAGATTATTAAGGAGTATCATAAGTCTAAGTCTGAAGAAAGCCAAAAAGTTTTTGACGAAGTTTCTGCACTTCAAGAGCTTGACCATCCAAATATTGTCAAAGTATTTGAAGTGGTTAATACCAGAAATAAAATTTATCTAATAAGAGAATATTGTCCAGGCGGTGAACTGTTTGATAAAATAATAAAATCGCAACAGATAAGCGAAAATCAGGCAGCAAGGTATATTCATGACATTTTAGATGTTGTGAAATATTGTCATAGCAAAGGTGTAATCCATCGAAACTTAAATCCTGAAAATTTATTATTGGATTCAAAAAATGATGACGCTAATCTCAAAGTGGCCAATTTTGGTATGTCTGGAACATTTAGCGAAGAGGCAAAACTAACGAAAAGCGTTGGTGATGTAATTGATATATAGACTTGCTATATGGCACCAGAAATATTTGAAGGAGGTTACAGTAAAGAAGTTGATATTTGGAGCTGTGGAGTGATTCTGTGCTCTTTAATAATGGGAAGACCTCCATTTCATGGCAAAACTCGTGAAAAGATAATAAAATCTATCAATGATGGCCTAGATTTGACAACAGGGGTCTGGCTTCAAGTATCTGATGACCTCAAAGACCTCATCTCTAAAATGCTTGAAAAAAATCCCAAAAAAAGAATTTCAGCAAAAGATGCCCTTAAACACTCTTGGATCGAGACTAGATCCACAAATAAAGTCCCTGATAAGGCTATTTCTGGAGAAGCTTTATCTCGCTTATCAAAATTCACTGTATTTTCTATATAGGTAAGATCAAAAATTGAGCAATCGATCTTGAATTTTATTTCCTATCAAACAACCTCTAAAAGTGAAGAAAAAGAGCTTAGCCAATTATTCAAATCAATTGACAATAACGGAGACGGAAAATTGAGCTCCGATGAAATCCTAAAAGCTTTAAAACAACTCCAAATAGGCTCAAAAGAAGAAATTTCATCAATAATGCAAAGTTGTGATAAAGACGGAAGTGGATTTATAGAATATTCAGAATTTATCACAGGTGTGTCTCAATGGAATAAAAAATTCCAAGAAAATCAGCTGAAAGAGGTTTTTAAAATGTATGACAGCGATGGAGATGGATTATTGTCGATTGCAGAACTTGAAGGATGCATGCCTGACATCGAAGGAAGCGAATGGGAAAACTTCTTTAGGCAAGCTGATGCAAATGAAGATGGTTTGATTAGTGTTGACGAGCTAAAAGCGTATTTTCAAGCTAAATTTAGTAAGTAATATGGCTTTCTAAATATAATATTAATATAATTAATGACTGAGAAAAAATGCAAAAAATCAAATTTTCTGCAGAACTTCTTACTTGGAGGTGTCTCTGCAGCAATTTCCAAAACTACAGTCTTTCCACTTGAAAAAGCCTATCTCCGTTTACTATTAGAGCGTTTCAACAAAAATATTAAACCTGAAGATCAGCCTAAAGGAATTATAGATTACTTCAAAATAGAGTCCCAAGAAAAAGGGCTTGCTAGATTTTGGAGAGGAAATCTCGCCAATCTCAGCAGATATTGCCCAAACCAAGCACTTAACTTCGCTTTCAAGGATACTTTCAGAAGATTTTTTTGCTATGACAGGAATAAGAGCTTTTGGCTTTTCTTAGCAGGAAATATGACAGCTGGCGGTCTAGCTGGAGCTATTTCTTTGCCATTTTTCTACCCACTCGATTATCCAAAAGTCAAACTTGCATCTGAATTAGCCAACAAAGAAATCACCGGATCTAAAGATTATATTTTCAAGATGTATAAAGGATTTGGAATTGCAGTTGTAGGAATCTTTATTTATCGTGCTTTTTACTTTGGTATGTTCGATTCTGGAAAAGAAATCCTCTTTAAGGATTTCAAAAATGCTAATATTTTATTAGTTTATGCTTTTGCACATGCAGTGACAGTTGGTGCTGGAATTGTCTCATGCCCAGTAGATACCGTTAGAAGGTGTATGATGATGCAAAATGGAAGAAAAGAAGCAGATATCAAATATAAAGGAGCCTTGGACTGCTTTATTACGATTTTTGGTGATGAAGGTGGGTTAAAGCTTTTCTTCAAAGGAGCTGGAAGCAATGTTATCAAAGCAACTGGTGGAGCATTTGTCCTTGTCTTTTATAGCAAATTTCAAGCTTATTTGGAAGGCCGCGCTGATAGAGATTAATGCTAAGTAAGCATTTTGCTTTATTAAACAGTATATTATGCCGTTTAAGATGAAATTTTGATAGTTCAAAAGAAAAAAAATAGCGCATTGATTTCGTTCCTGATTATTATAATCTCAGTCATCATATAATATTGAAACCGATAACTTTGATAAGTCTTCAGTTGATGGGTACAGTAAAGAAGTTGATATTTGAAGCTGTGGAGTGATTCTGTGCTCTTTAATAATGGGAAGATCTTCATTTCATTGCAAAACTAGTGAAAAGATAATAAAATCTATCAATGATGGCCTCGATTTGACAACAGGTGTCTGGCTTCAAGTATCTGATGACCTCAAAGACCTCATCTCCAAAATGCTTGAAAAAAATCCCAAAAAAAGAATTTCTGCAAAAGGTGCGCTTAAGCACTCTTGGATTGAGACTAGGTCCACGAATAAAGTCCCTGATAAGGCTATTTCTGGAGAAACTTTATCTCGCTTATCAAAATTCATGGTATTTTCTACTTAGATAAGATTAAAAATTGAACAGTCGATCTTGAACTTTATTTCCTATCAAACAACTTCTAAAAGTGAAGAAAAAGAAGCCAATTATTTAAATCTATTGACAATAACGGAGACGGAAAATTGAACTCTGATGCTCCAAATAAATAAATTAAAATATTAATATAATTAATGACTGAGATAAAAGGTAAGCAATCAAACTTTCTACAGAACTTCCTAATTGGAGGTGTCTCTGCAGCAATTTTCAAAACTGCAGCCTATCCTATTGACGAAGCCATTCATATTTCAGAGTTAGAGCGTTATGGAGGACCCGAAAAAGATCAGCTCAAAGCAAAAAAATGAAAAGAATTTCATAAACAAATGTTTGCCAAAGATTGGAAAGGAAAGGCTATCAGATATTGCTCAACTGAAGCACTAAACTTTGCCCTCAAGGACACTTTCAGAAAATGGTTTTACAATGACAAGAATAAGAGCTTATGGCTTTTATTAGCAGGAAATATGACAGCTGGTGGTCTGGCTGGAGCTATCTCTTTACTATTTTTCTACCCTCATGGCTATCCAAATGTCAAACTTGCATCTGAATTAGCTAACAGAGAAATCACCGGATTTAAAGATTATGTTTTAAAGATGTATAAAGGATTTGGATTTGCAGTTGTGGGAATCTTTATTACCGTGCTTTTTACTTTGGCATGTTCGATTCTGGAAAAGAAATCCTTTTTAAGGACTTCAAAAATGCCAATATTTTATTAATTTATGCTTTTGCTCATGCAGTGACAGTTAGTGCGAGAATTGTCTCATGGCCAGTAGATACTGTTGGAAGGCGTATGATAATGCAAATAGGAAGAAAAGAAGCAGATATCTGATATAAAGGAGCCATGGACTGCTTTAGCAAGATGTTTTCTAATGAAGGTGGATTTAAGCCTTTCTTCAGAGGAGCTGGAAGCAATGCCACTGGAGGAGCACTTGTTCTTGTTTTTTACAGCAGAATCCAAGCTTTCTTAGGCATAGAAAGTTGTGGTAGAGAGTAAAATAAATTATGACCTTTTAAGATGAAATTTGAAATTGACTAAAAGAAAAGTTTCATTACTAATTATAAGAATTTGGTTCATGCGATATCCAAAATTTGCATAAAATAATGAAATAAAGCAAAAAAAAAGAGAATGTTTTTATTCAATAAAATAAGGATTTAATAAATTGTGATTCATCTATATAATTTTTGGAAAATATCTTTAGTGATTTGAAGGATATGAAAACGAAAAAATATTAAAATTGATTAGTAGGTTATTTTGAATTAAATAGATAAATTATATCAATCCTAATCTGAATTCAGATATTTTATGCAATTCAATTGCATTTAATTAAAACATTTTGATTTCTGGAGAAAAAAGCAAAAACATGCATTTGTATAGAATTTGATCTGTTATTTTAAGCCCCAGAATAAAATTATAATTTATATTTTTAAGACAGGAATCATAAATAAGAAGTTTAAGATTTAAAATAAATTATATATAAGAAAGAGCATAGAAAATAACAAATTAATTATTCTTTTTATTTCATATTTTAGTTTTTGATCCACATAAACCACTCAGTAGCGCATTCTCAGAAATGAAAATGTATGCAATAGCAAATAGCTTGCCATTTTAACCTAAATAATAATTGATCCATTATAAAAGATTTAGCCTAACCCCCATTTTTCATTTTAATGTTATAAATATGCAATCTTATTTTTTTCTCGGTTTTTCAAGATTTCAATTAGCTCAAAATATAAAATCTCATAATACTGCTCTTCATTATAAAATACACATATAATATTAGGTATAATTAAAATAGTGAAGACAAGAATCTTGGCGAAAATTAGTCTGGATGTCCTTTACATTGTAATAATTTTGGTTTTTTCTAGCTATTTACAGCTATAATAAATTGTCATCAAATTTCTACTCAAATATGCCAGAATGTTATGATAAAGATGAAGAATCCCCAAAATGCTCTAATGTTTACTTGGATCAGCTTAGTAGTTTGAGAACTTTATGTGGTTGTTTAATGCAAAATTAATTTTTGTCAATATTTTATTAATTGCTATTTATTATTTTAAAAATTTTATACTGTTTATCATAGTGAAATGATTCTTGAACTCTTTTTTGGTTATTAATTCTTACTTTGATGCTATTTCTTCACACTTTGCATATATTAAATTATATCATTAGCAGCAAGGGTAATTGCAAAAAGAGCTAATTACTTTTTTAAATACAACATCCTCATGTATATTTTCCTAATTTCCTGTCTTTGGCGATTATTCTTAACGCAAACGTAAGAATAAAAGTTTATGATATCTCTTAAAGTTGATAGAAGGGATGAAATAGAAATTGTGCTTATTTTAATGGGTATGGGATTTTTGCTCAGCCTTATAAGCGTAATCCTTTTCTTTTTTGTTGGAAAAGGGCTTGATAGCAATGAAGATTTAAGAAGGTCTTTCATACATGAGTAAAATTCGTTTAATTAGAATAAAGTTTATTATAAGAGTCATTAGTGAAAAATTAATTCTAAAATAAAGAGTTCGATAATCTTAATTTTACAAATAAAAATGGTCTAATAAATTCTGTTGATATTGGAATCAGTGTTATTGCAAAATACTCAAAATTTGAAAATTATGCTAAAAGTTGGTATAGAAAAATCAATTTTTCTTTGTTAAAAACATATTTTGCTGATTATGATTGCTGACATATCAATTAGCTTAAATAAATAATAAAAGACTTTTGTAATTTAAAGATAAAAACTCACCTCAATGTTTTCAATTAGCATATTTTAGCAATAAACTTTGAATCTTTATCATGCTTAATTTTTTAACACAATCATGCTTAATTTCTTAAACAAAATTCCTAAATAAATTTCAATTAATTTCTTTCAATTTTATTGTTTTATGAAATTCAAAAAGTGCTTGCAGCATATAAAAGGATGCTCTCATAGTCAAATCTTCCAATAAAAGCTTTATAAACAAAGCTGTTTGCATAAATCGATAAATTTCTTGACATTTATCAAATTAATTTCAGATATTATTAGACATAATATTTAATGGAAAAAGCAAAAATCTTCATTCTTGCCAAAATTTTGCTTGATATCGCATATGTTATATCTGTCATAACTTCTTCTTTTGTGCCTATATTTAGTTACAACGAAAGAGTCTCAATTTATCTTGCAAAAGTCTCAGATACTCATTCAAATGAAACCTCAACATTATTTTCTGATTATATGAGTCAAGAGTGTGGTCATAAAAACAACGACTTTTGCAGCTATTTAAAAAATTGGCAAACAGCTGGGAACGTTTATTTAATATTTTCATCTTTTTCTCTTGTTTTTTGTTTACATGTGATTATCAGGGGGTTGCTGAAATATAAAGAAAAAGATCTTTTTCTTAGACTGAAATATGATTGGGACTGGTATATTTACCCTGCTCTCAGCTTTTTCGCTGTGTTTTTTTATATTAATATTAGTGGAGTGTTTTTAGCTGAATTTTCTGATGAATATGAGGATATAGATGGGGATGACTTTAGAGTTGAAGCTGGGCTTATTCTAATGGTTACATCTTTTTTGATCGGATTTATGAGCACAATTTATTTTGTAGCAGGTAAAAGATTTGAACAAGACTCAGAATTTATAGAGCCATTTTTAAAAAATTAGGATTTTTAAGTAATATTTTTAATCCTTAATATTTTGATATTTTGTTTTTAAAGTTCAAAATAAACCTTTTTAGCTCTTTATTTAAATTGAATATTTTTTATATCAAAATTATATCCTCATTCTCTTTTTGGCGAATTTATCATTACTTTCTGAATTTCGATTTTATACAAGTTATCATTCGTTTCTTTAAGTTTATAATTATTATCCCAGCTTTGAAGTATCTCAATATTTGTTGATAATTTTTCTTAAATAGACAGAAAATATAAATAAGTACAGATTATTAGGATAAAATAATATAAGTAATAAATTATAGAACCATGGACAAAAAGCAAATCCATGAACTTGTGTTTGAGGATAAAACTGAAAATGAATCCCAAAGCACTTCTTCTGAGCCATTCTCATATCTATTGTATTCAACGAATAACCTCAAGCTAAATAAAAGGAACTATAATATCAAGCACCTTGATATCGACGAAATTCTTGTATTTCTAATAAATGAAATTTCAAAAACAAGCCAATTAAAAAGTAGCTTATGCTATTCAGTTAGTGAAAATATTTCTACCTTAGAAACTATCAAGGAAAATATTCTAAAAGATTTGGACTATTACTTAACTATAATAAAAAACTGACATACGAAGATTTTCAATATAAATTGTTTTTTAAAATCTAAGGAAGGGACAATTTTGGACTCATTGACTTCTCATCCTGAAAAGTTGCTTAAAAGTTTTAAAAAATCCATTATTACAAATTCAGTTTCATCTAATTCTCAATTGTTTTTAGAGCATAGCAAAGATATTAAAATAATTATTGAAAACTTCAATAGTAAATTAGGTAAAATTTGGTCTGAATTCGAAGAAATCAAAAAATTAGAAAGAGTAAAAGAAAAAGTTGTCAGTGCTAATATTGAAGCGGTTGAAGTTAATTTTCGCATGCATTGCCATACAGATACTCTTCAAAATCGATTAGAGAGCTTATCAATTCATATAGAAAATATAAATGAAAAAATTCTAAAGATAAAAAACTCACAGTCGAGTAAAAATAACCCCTTGTGCCAAAATAATGATAATTTTTTAAATAGTTGCAAAAATCTTGAAAAAGCAGCTGAGAAACTCTTTGATAATTTTTCTGAAATTCAGAGAAGCTGAGAAAACTCCAATGAAAATCAAAGATATTTATATATAATCGATTACGATTTTATTAAAATGAAAACAAGAATTACAATTTTTGACACAATAACCAACAGTATTATTCAAAAATATATAGATAATATTGGAGAAAAATTCAGTAGTATAGCATGCCCAATTTCATATGCAGATAATGAATTGATTTGCATCAATGGCTTTTTTCCTGATGGTCACTTAGGCTACTCTTGTATTATTAATACCAGTAAAAATAAGCAAACTCGAATTTTAAGCCCTCTTGCACCTTCCAAATGAGTTGGTGGCATAAAATATAAATCAAATATTTATTTCTTCGGAGGAGAGGATACACTCAACAAAGCCTGAAAATTTTCTTATGAGCAAGATCTTTGGGAGCGTTTAGTTGACCTGCCTGAAGGTGCCGAGCATTGCTCATGCGCAATTTGGAAAGACTCTATTTTAATATGTGGGCAAGGGCACAATAACCTCTGAAAATATATTATTGAAAAAAATATATATGAAAAAATAGATGTAGAATTTGAGGGATGTATGCTGAAAACTGATGTTAAAAAAATATTGTTTGTTTCTAAGCAGACTGTTTATATAATGGAACAAGATGGAAGATTATGAATCAGCAATAAAAATAATGAAAAAAATTGGCATATGATCATAAATGAACCTGCAGAGAATTTTTTAAGGGAATATAAAGCTATTCATAATGGAAAAGTCTTTATAGGCTTGATAAATTATGATACTTTAGCAAATCTTGATTGCTTTTATTTTTACTATTTTGATGATGAACAGCAAAAACTTATACCAATTACAGATCTTAAAGTTTCAGATAAATTTGATGACTCAAAATTGTGCTATAATCCAAACTCAAAATAAGCAGTTGAGCAGCTCAATAATAAAATTAAATCATTAAATATATATTATTATTACCGCTTTATTTACTGGATTAACTTATTTGAATTAAATTGTTCAACGCATAATGTTAATAATTTATTTATTAAAATAGATTCCATTTATTTAAACATTATAATTTAGAATAAATGGAAATTAAAAAATCATGAAATTTAAAAGTGAAATTTTTTTTATGATAGAATAAGCTTAAAATTTTGGGATCTTGATATGAAAGGCTTATTTTCTTAAAAACTAATAGAAAAAATAATCGAGCTTGAATCTAATTTGAAATTATATTTAAAGATTAATATCTTTTGAAAATGATTTTATCGAATTATTTAAAATATTAAATGTACTAAATTTAAAAACAGTCAAATACTCTTTCATTAAAATTTTGAAATAATATTTCTATTAAGTCTATAATAAAATACAAAGTAATCAGATGAAAATTATGAGAATATTAAATACAGAGCGAATAAATGCTATTATTATATTTTAATAGTAAAGATATGCTCATATACTGATTTTTCAATAAATTTATAGAATCATAGTAAACTATATCATCATGGACCAAAAGCGATGCTATGAGATTGAGTGTGAAAATGAAACTGAATATGAAATCCAGAGCACTAGTTCCGAGCCATATGCACATGAATTGTATTCACATTATAATCGCGGATCCTATGATATCGATAAAACAAAGAATGAGCTTCTTGTATTTCTAAGAAATGAAATTTCAAACAATAAACGATTAAAAAATAGCCTAAGTTCATCCTGAGAAGCTATTTCTACCTGGGAAAATATCAGGAAAAAATTTTTAAAAGATGTGGACTCTGATTTAATTATAAGCGAAATCTTATACAACAAGATTTTCCATATAAATGAATTTGCAAAAAGTAATGAAAAGTCTATTTTGAATTTATTGACTCTACATCCCGACAAGGCAATCAAAAGACTTAAAAAATTATTCACTCCAAATTCTCTTTCATCTAATTCTAGCCTATTTTTGAATCTTATTGAGAAATTCAATAATAAATTAAATAAACTTTTGGAAACAGAAGAAGTTAAAAAATTAGAAAAACTAAAAGAAAAAGTAGCCAAGGTAAAAGATGAATTAATTAAATTTGATTACTGCGTATGCTGTAATTCCGATACCCTACAAATTCGAATTGCAGAAATATCAGCTTCTATAGAAAAAATACAGGAAAAAATTTGAAACACAATAAATTCGAGTAATGAGCTATTATACCAAAATAATTTGCTTATTTTAAATAATTACCAAAATCTTGAAAAACTAGCAGAGGAGCTCCAAAATAGTTTCAGTGAAATTCAGACAAATATCGAAAATTCCATTGTTAACACAAGATTTTTATACATTATCGATTATGATTTTATTGTAAAGAAAACGAGACTTACAATATTAGACACAATTACTGGCAAAACAGTCCAAAGATATATAGAAAATATCGGACAGCCAATGAGTTGTGCATCATGCCCAATTTCTATTTCAGATAAATTATTAATCTGCATCAATGGATTTATTCCTTATGGTTTCTCAGGATATTCTTGTATTATAGATACCAATATATATGCACAAACAGAAACTTTGCCCCAAATTAAGCCATCAAGATGAGTAGGTGGAATTAAATACAAATTCGACTTTTATTTCTTTGGAGGAGAGAATTCACCACGCGGTGCACGAAAATTTAACTACAAAGAAAATGTTTGGGAAGAATTAGAAAGTATGGATGAAGGCGCTGATCGTTGCTCATGCGCAATTTGGAAAGACTCTATTTTAATCTGTGGGAAAGATCACAATAACCTCTGAAAATACATAATTAAAGAAAAAAAATATGAGAAAATTGATGTAAAATTTGGAGAAAGAATGCTGCGCACTGATATCAAAAAAATATTGTTTGTTTCTAAGCAGACTATTTATTTGATGGAACAAGGTGGAAGATTATGGATAAGTGATAAAAATGATGAATATAATTGGCATATGATCGAAAATGAGCCTATTAAGGATTTTTATAGAGAGTATAAAGGTTTTCATAATGGGAAAGTATTTATTGGCTTACTAAATTATAATAGTAAAAAGAAGCAGGATTGCTTTTATTTTTACTGGTTCGATGATAAGCAGCAAAAACTTTTAAAGTTTACAAATCTGAAAGTTTCAGATGAATTTGACGAGTAAAAGTAGATCATAATAATTAAATAAGGAAATTCACAATACCAAATTATTAACCATAATTATCAGATTTTCATTTTTTATTAAATGAAATATATGCATTTTAGCAGCAAAAACAGTTAGGATGCTAATATAAAAAACACAAAATGATTCAATATATTATTTAAAAATAAAATCTAATAAAAAAAAAAGGTGTTAGGGTGTTAGGGTGTTAGGGTGTTAGGGTGGTAGGGGGTGAGGGGGTTAGGGTG
>CATKHM010000926.1:0-12694 GCA_949751825.1 Blepharisma undulans | reverse complement strand
GGCCTTCTAGCCATTGGCTGGTTTTGGGATATGTACATGTGCAGATAGGTAAGGATTTTTGGGCTTGGTGTCGAGGCTGACTTCTTCTAGACATTCTTTTTGGATCTTAATATCAGATTTTTAATTCATAAGGAGAATAAGTGAAAGGAAATTGGGAGATGAATAAATTGGGGTGAGTTATGAAATTTTTTAGTAGATATATGGAGTTTGGGTGAATTATAAATATTTTGGTTATTGGGGGGTAAAAAGAGAATTGGAGATGTTAGGATAAATAAGAAAAGAATGGGACTGTAGAAAGTATAATAATAGATTGTTTCTATAATATATTTAGTATACAGAATCTTTATATTTTGTATTTTCAGCTGTTTATACGTAATTATTTTTATTTATCTAATAAACATAAAGTTTCTATAAACATTTTTTATAGACTTTTATAGAAATTTACATTTTCATTATATATAATAAGATCATGGCACTCTTAAAGACTCCAAAAATTCTCAACATCGATCCAAGAATCTGATGAATAGCATTTGGGATAATGCAACTTCTTATGTTTGTCTTCATGATAATAGTAATGACAACTCCCAATTGGGTTGAAGTAAAACCCAACGCACTCAAAGGTAGTCTTCTTCGTGTCACTGAATTTCTAGGCAATTCCATAAACGAGCGCTATGATGATTTAGAAGACAGTGAAGAATGTGATGACCGAGATCTTGATTCTCTCTGCAGTTCAGTTTATGGACTTGCTGGATACATAGGCCATATTTTGAAGGAGCTTTGGTGGTTATGTTTCATGCTATAGCAAATTTTGCATGGTGAGCTGGTACTGGGATAGAATTCAATAGGAAATGTAATGAGATGAAGAAGAAAATTATGATCCTAATCTTTGCCCAACTGATGGACCTCTGATGTCACTAATTTCACTTGGCTTTTCGGTTGCATTTTTGGTGGTATTTGTTTTAATTTTTCAAAACGCATATGAAGATCTTGATAAGGCACGATTGAATTATGAAGAAGATAGAGCTAGGGAAGCTAGAAAGAAAGAAGAGATAGCTCAGAAAGCTAGATATGAGCCTCCGAATCTTGTTCTGGATGTTCACAATAATCAGCATATTCGGAATATTACGCATATTGAGCACCATCAGCATATTGAGCATAAGCAAATTATAATTGTTGTATCCAATGATTCGCCTCATCAAGGGTTAGCCCAGATTGAATAAATTTTTAATATTGGATTTATAATAAATTTTCCTATATAAGATGGAATAGAACTTTTAAAAAAACAAGGGATGATTGAAAATAAAGATATTTTAGAGCATCCGATTTGTAGATGAAATGCATTGATAGTTCTTATAAAAAATTTCAATTTCATATGAATGCTTATGATTGTTTTAAATTTATGAGTAACTTTACTCTCGAATGTTTAATAAATGGCAATTAATTTATTTTCTACAATTCATTTTATAGATTATATAAGGATTTTAGTAGAAATTTGCTTAAATTTATATAAAATATAGGATTATGCCTTTCTTACACATTCTCAAAATCCTTTCTATCGTACTCCGAATCTGATGAATAACATTTGGTATCTCTCAAATTCTTTTTTTTTTGCCCTCATGCTAGCCTCAATGCTAACTCCCAATTGAATCGAAGTAAAACCTCACGCCCTCAAAGGTAGCCTTCTTTACGTCACCGAATTCCAAGACTCTTCAAAACATTCTCTTTACAAAGATTTTTATCAAAATAGCGAAGAATGCCAACATATCACTAACAATCTCTGCGACATAATTTGGTCACTGGATACTCCCGGTGGCGCTTATATCGCTTTTAATTGCATTGCTTCTTTATTTTTATTTATATGGTTTTTTTATTTCTGGAGCTATATTTTTAAATGTGGATCTTTTCAATGCTGCTTTATGCATAGACCGTATCCTGAAGCGATTATGGTGGTAATATTTAATTTTATTGCATTTATAGCATGATATGGATCAGCACAAGCAGGATTTAATAAAAATTGTGAATGAGACGAAGAAAGCAATGAAAGTGTTGACGCATGTGCTTTGGATGGGCCGAAACTTTCATTGATTTCTGTTGGGATTTCAGGGGTTGTGGTGGTGATTTTTATTTTGGTGTTTGAAAATGCATATTATAAGCTTTTGGATGCAAGAAATGACTATGAGTTATTTAAGATAGATCGGCCTGCTAGATATAAGCCTCCGAAGGTTGTTCTAAATGTTAAGAAAGTCCAAAAAACGAATATTTTGATTGTCAGCTCCAATAGTCCGGATTCTGGTCAAAGGGAAATTGAATAATTCAGATAATACATTCAAATATATTTTGAGTTTCATAATAATTTTTTTGGTAAAATAGAGGGTAGATTATTAATAGAAAAGGAATTTAAAATAGATGCCAATTCAGCTTGATTTATATTTTTCTTTAAATTTTCATTTATTTTGCTTGAGATTTAAACACATCTAAATTAGTTGCTTTGTTCTTGGGATGGTATTTTATAAGGGTTGAAATATTTGATTAAGTTTAGATAGAGACTGCCTTGCAAATTTTTTGATTTTTATAGTTAAACTGGCTTCATATTTATGCAGATGATACCTTCTTCAAATATTTTTGATAGCTGAATCATGATGATGTATATTTAACTCATATTAATTATATGTAAATAAATAAAAGTTATCATAAAAAATCAAAGTTATTGGAAGTTCTGATAAGCATGCAAGTAAATTTCAAGTATAGAAAAATCAAAAATTCCAATTTTCAATGAATTTGATTATTATTGAATATTTTAAATTCAAGGGAAATTTTTCATATGGAACAATTATCTCGTTTCACTCGCGATTATTATTGAAAATCTACCGAATTCCCACAAATCTTAATATTTTTTGATATCATCTCTCTCTTTTCATCAGTTTTATATTTCCTCTCCATAATGCTAATATCCCATATAATACATATATGCCTCTCTTGCAAATCCCAAAGCTCCTCAAACTTGATGCCAAAATCTGGTGGATAATATTCGGGACAACACAAGTTCTGATTTTATGCCTCATGCTCGGAGCAATGCTCACAACCAGATGGGTCGAACTAGAAGATGGCGTCTTCAAAGGAAGCATGCTTTATCTCAGAGAACTAAACCACGATACCGGAAACGAGCTTTACAGTCATTTTTACGACAAAAAGAAAGGCTGTGATGGTCATCGCTATTCGCCTCTCTGCAAGCTTATCGACGATCTTAATACAGCAGGCAGCTTCTACAACTTTTTTGAATGAATTTCCTTTATTTTCTTATGTACTTGGCTTGGGTATTTTTTGAATTTAATTATGACATGCAGATGTTGTAGGTGTTGCTGCTTGCATAGACCTTATATAGAAGCGGTAATTGTAGTAATTTGTCATTATATAGCAGCTATAGGCTGGTTTGCAAATTCTAATGCAGAATTCAAGGATGATTGCAAATTTGATATATACTCTACAAGCACCCCGACTGTTTGTGCGAAGGATGGGCCTGGTATTGCGTTATTTTTGATGATTTTTTTGCCTATTGTGGTGGTAGTGTTTATTTTTGTGTTCCAAAGAGCCTATAAAGATCTTATGAAAGCGAGAGAAGATCATCAAGGGCAGATGGTGGCGCAGCAAGCGGGATATATGCCTCCACAACCAGTTCCAGCGTTTTATCAAGCTTATCAGCCTGCGCCGGTAATAGGGCAAGGGTATCCTGTGCCTAATCAACAATTTGCACAGCCGGTTCAATATCCGAATTATCCGCCTCAATATCAACAATTTCCAGCACCTCAAGGACCTGGACAAGTATAAAATTTAGAATAATTCCTATGATATTTATTTTGTGAATTAATAATAAGAAATAAATATTGAAGCTATTTTTCAGATGAGAAAACTTGATTACCATTTTGAGTCATATTTTGCAGTAGCTTTCATAATTAATTTGCATTTAAAAAGAATTTTCCATATAGGCGAAGTTTCGGCTTTGCCTTACATCAAGAATATGGGTTTTCTTATGCAGTAGCTTTTTCTTTCAACAGCAAGCACAGTCAACTTTTTGCACACTTTCAGCACAGCGGCCTTTTCTGAAAGCTTCCATTGTATATTTCACTTGAAATAGATGCCCATCAGGTAAAAATATAGTATAGCAGTATCGTAAGACAATTTATATGCGAAGTTTCAGTATAAAAATGAAATATAAAATAAAAATGTTGTAAAAATTGATTTTATTGAGGTAGCATAGCAAAAAAATTATTGAATTTTTGTATTTTTGCAAAATTGCTTAAATGAATTATTATTTTCAATAGTTTATGATTTTCTAAAAATTTTATATTTAATTTTATAAGTGCTAATCATTTCTGAATTAACTCCTTTCGCACTGTTTTTTTAATTTCTTCGCCATCATTTTTGCATAGGCTATAATAAAAATATGCAATTTGTGCAAGTTCCAAAAATCTTCAACCTTGACCGCAGGACCTGGTGGACTATACTTGGAGCATCACAGGCTCTGATATTTTGCCTTATGCTTGGATCAATACTTACTAATCAATGGGTTGAGGTAAAACCTGAGAATACCTTGGATGGAAGTTTGCTTAAGCTCAAAGACTTTGAGGGAACGTGATATGACGAGCTTTACAGTGATTACTACAATGAAAAAGACGGCTGCGATGGTAAAGACAAATTTTCTTTATGCAGTGTGGTAAAAGACCTATCTAGAGGAGGCTTTTATTTCGCCCTTTTCGAGTGAATCAGCTTTTTTTTCCTTGTTCTTTGGTTTTTTTATTTTTTAAGCATCCCTTTTAAGAGTGTGCGCCGACGCTTCTGCTGGCATAGACCTTATTGTGAAGCAATAATGGTGCTTATTTGTCATTATATAGCATTTATATTATGACTTTCAAATGTGGATGAGACATTTTCAGGCGATTGTGAATGGGATGGTGATGATGATGATCCGGAATATGATTATAAACCTTCAGTTTGTGTCCAGGCTGGGCCAAATATTGCCCTATTTTTGATGATTTTTTTGCCAATAGTGGTAGTAGTGTTTATTGTTGTATTTCAGAGAGCGTGGAAAGATCTTGAGAAGGAATGAAAAAATGATCAAGGACAACCAGTTCAGCAAGCAGGGTATGTGCCTCCACAACCTGGTCAACAGTTTTATCAGCCTGGTCCTGCCATAGGGCAAGGATATCCTGCACCCAATCAGCAATTTGTGTTGCAGGCTCAATATCCAAATTATCCACCTCAATATCCAAATTATCCACCTCAATATCCTCAAGCTTAAACTAATAGACCGTTTAATGCTTTAAAATTTTGTCGTTTTAAGAATAATTTTATTAAATCGATAAAATTATATTTTCCATTTGGATCAAAAGGCTCCAGAAAGTTTTATAGTTGTTTTTATTAACTTACATGAAGAATATGGATTTTCTTCTTGAAGTTTGCAGCAGTTTTTCTTTCAACAGCAAGTACTGTCAGCTTCTTGAACACCTACAGCACAGCGGCCTTTTCTGACAGCTTCCATTGCATATTCCACTTGAAATAGATGCACCAGTTAAAATATAGTATAGCAATATCGTAAGACAATTTATATGCGAAGTTTTAGTATAAAAATGAAATATGAAATAAAAATGTTGTAAAAATTGATTTTATTGAAGTAGCATAGCAAAAAATCATTGACTTTCTGTATTTTTGCAAAATTTCTTAAACGAATCATTATTTTCAATAGTTTATGATTTTCTTAAAATTTTATATTTAATTTTATAAGTTCTAATCTTTTCTGAATTAACTCCTTTCGCACTGTTTTTTAATTTTCTCGCCATCATTTTTGCATAGGCTATAATAAATATATGCAATTTGTGCAAGTTCCAAAAATTTTCAATATTGATCGCAGGATCTGGTGGACTATATTCGGAGCATCACAGGCTCTGATATTTTGCCTTATGCTTGGATCAATATTTACTAATCAATGGGTTGAGGTAAAACCTGATGGTACCTTGAAAGGAAGTATGCTTTCCCTCAGAGAGCTTGAGGGAGCTACCGAAAACGAATTTACCATGATTACTTCAGAAAGCAAGACGGCTGCGATGAGTATGACAGATTTGGTCTATGCCAAGTGATAAACGACTTATCTGCAGGAGGCTTTTTATTTGCACTTTTCGAGTGAATTAGCTTTTTTTTCCTAGCTATTTGGTTTTTTTATTTTTTAAGCATCTCTTTTAAGTGTGGGCGCCGATTCTGCTGCTGGCATAGACCTTATTGTGAAGCAACAATGGTGATTATTTGTCATTATACAGCATTTATATTATGACTTTTAATTGTGGACGCGAAATTTTCAGATGATTGTGAATGGGATGGAAGTGATGATGAAGACGATGATGATTATGAAGATAAACCTTCAGGTGTGTCCAGGCTGGGCCAATTATTGCCCTATTTTTGATGATTTTTTTGCCAATAGTGGTAGTAGTGTTTATTGTTGTATTCCAGAGGGCGTGGAAAGATCTTGTGAAGGGATGAAATGAAAGTCAAGGACAACCAGTTCAGCAAGCAGGGTATGTGCCTCCACAGCCTGTTCCACAGCTTTATCAACCTGCTCCTGTGATAGGGCAAGGATATCCTGCACCCAATCAACAATTTGTATCTCAGGCTCAATATCAAAATTATCCGCCTCAATATTCTCAAGCTTAAACTAATAGTATTTATGCTTTAAAATTTTGTTGTTTTAAGAATAATTTTATGTTATTCCATAAAATTAAGTTTAAACATTTAGATCAAAATGCTCCAGAAAGTTTATGATTCGTTTTATAAAATGTTTTTTGAAGGGATAGCCTGAAGACATGAGTAGTTTACATATAGCAATTTACAAAAATTGTGAAATAAACAATATAAAAGTGCCATAATTTTTTAGGTGCAAATCATAATTATAAAAGATTTGTGGGATTTTTAAGAAACAATTTTGGTGCATACTATATTTTTATAAAAATTTCAACTTTATTCAAATTTGTATTCCATTGAAAAATTTGGTTGAATAACAGTATCCTTTGATTTTTAGTTCTCATGCTCTGTTTATAAGTCTACTAAAAGGCCTTTTCAGTTGGAATTTAGATCCTCCTTTGAAAGAAATGCGAATAGTGAAAATGGAGAGTTCTTCCCGATCCAGTATAAAGATCTTATAAAAGCGAGAGAAGATCATCAAGGGCAGATGGTGGCGCAGCAAGCAGGATATATGTCTCTACAACCAGTTCCAGCGTTTATCAGACTGCGCCAGTGATCGGATACGGATATCCAGCGCCTAATCAACAATTTGCACAGCCAGTTAAGTATCCAAATTATCCGTCTCAATATCAACAATTTTCAGCACCTCAAAGACCTGGCCAAGTATAAAATTTAGGATAATTCTATGATATTTATTTTGTGAATTTAATAATAAATTTTCAAATTGTAATAATAATATTTTCGCATTATTTTAGGTAGTTTTTATTGAAAATAGGCAAATTTTGATGAAGAAGAATTATTGCTATTTTTTTGACCTTATAATTGAATAACTCAAAATCGCATTTTGATATTTTAATTCAAGATATTTATAAAAGATTTTTAAGCGAGAGTAATGAATATTGAAGCTATTTTTCAGATGAGAAAACTCGATTACCATTTTGAGTCATGTTTTTCAGTGCTTTAATAATTAACTTGCATCTAAAAAGAATTTTCCATATAGTCGAAGTTTCAGCCAGTTGATTTTTGTTGTTTTCTGGGTATATTTTTATTTTTATTGTTTTTTCAATGATAATCATTTGAATAATTGTTAATAAAACATTTTAAAATTTTCAAGCTCTTAATCTTAATTAAGCGATTTTCAAAATAATTATGATATTAAATTTGCCTCCTGTTGTATTATTTATAAAAATAAAATATAAAATACAAAATGTCGTAAAAATTGATTCTATTGAAGCTTTATAGCAAAAAAATCATTGATTTTTTGTATTTTTGCCAAAATTGCTTAAACGAATCATTATTTTCAATAGTTTATGATTTTCTTAAATTTTATATTTAATTTTATAAGCGCTAATCTTTTCTGAAATTTAACTCCTTTCGCACTACTTTTTAATTTCTTCACCATCAATTTTGCATAAGCTATAATAAATATATGCCATTCGTGCAAGTTCCAAAAATCTTCAGCCTTGATCACAGGATCTGGTGGGCTATATTCGGAGTATCACAGGCTCTGATATTTTGCCTTATGCTCGGATCAATTTTTACTACTGAATGGGTTGAGGTAAAACCTGATGGCGTCTTAAAAGGAAGCATGATTTTCCTTAGAGAGCTTATCGGAGATACAGGCAACGAGCTTTACAGTCATTACTACGATAAAAAAAAAGGCTGCGATGGTAAAGACAAATTTTCTCTATGCAAAGTGATAAACGACCTTAATAAAGGAGGCAATGCTTTTGCTTTTTTCGAATGAATCAGCTTTATTTTCCTGATTATTTGGTTTTCTTACTTTTTAAGCATCGTTCTTAAGTGTGGATGCCGATGCTGCTGCTTACATAGACCATATTGTGAAGCAATAATGGTACTCATTTGTCATTACATAGCAAGTATAGCGTGGCTTGCAAATGTGGATGCGAAATTTTCAGATGATTGCAAATGGGATGGAAGTTTTACAGATGCTCCTTCAGTTTGTACCAAGGATGGGCCAAATATTGCGCTATTTTTGATGATTTTTTTGCCAATTGTGGTAATAGTGTTTATTTTTGTATTCCAGAGGGCGTGGAGTGATCTTTTGAAGGGAAGAGGAGAATATCAAGGGCAACCAGTTCAACAAGCGGGGTATGTGCCTCCACAGCCTGTTCCACAGTTTTATCAAGCTTATCAGCCTGCTCCAGTTATAGGACAAGGGTATCCTGCACCTAATCAACAATTTGCGCCACAGCCTCAATATCAAAATTATCCATCTCAATATCCTCAAGCTTAAAAACTAATAACCCGTTTAATGCTTTAAAATTTATGTGGATTTAAGAATAATTTTCGTTATTCCATAAAATGAAATTTCTTAATTTGATTCAAAATTCTCAAGGAAGTTTTAGATCATAGAGGCTTAATCTTTTCTTTTTATAAAAATTTTTAATCTAAATTCTGAAATTATGTTGTTTAAGAAAATTGCTTTGCAAAATTATTTATGAAAAAATTGTACAAAAATCATAATTTTGATTGATGCAATAAGAATGCGTATAAAAGAATCTTTATAAGAATTCCAAAACTAATTTTGATGTATATCAATGCTTGCGTTTTTTGGAGTTAAATTATCAGTGAATTGTGCTAAATTCAATTATTGGTTTAATTTTGAATAAATATTCAGTGCTTATAATGCAACAAATAATTTATTAATAAAATAAAATGGGATTTTCACACCTATAGAATTTCTACAAAATGTTTCAATAAAATTTTCATGAAATCCAAATTTATTCAAATTTCTATTCTAGGCAAAAATTTGTTTAAACAATAACATCTTTTGAATTTAGTTATAATCAATCTTGAATAGACAATAAAATTTTTTTGATTCCTTATCTCAGCTGATGTAATAACTGATATCAAATTTTCCATTTACCAAAAAATGTTTAGCAAATAATAAAATATATGCCATTCGTACAGATTCCAAAAGTCCTTAATCTTGATCATAGGATCTGGTGAGCAATTTTCGGAGTATCACAACTTCTGATGATCGCACTGATGATTGGGTCTTATTTTACTACTGAATGAGTCGAGCTAAAACCTAGTGTTTTAAAAGGAAGCATGCTTTATCTCAGAGAGCTTTTTGGAGACACTGGAAATGAGCTCTATTATCATTACTATGAAAAATCATCAGGCTGCGATGGCAAAGATGATCTTGGTATGTGCAAACTGATAAGAGACTTAAACGTTTCAGGTGTGGTTTTTGCTTTCTTTGAAGCGTTATCCTTCCTTTTCTTGCTTATTTGGATTCTTTATTTCTTAAGCATTATCATGAAGTGTGGCTGTCAATGCTGCTGCTTGCATAGACCTTATTGTGAAGCAATAACAGCACTTGCTTGCCATTATATAGCAGCTATAGTATGACTTTCATATTCGCATGCAGAATATAAGAGTGACTGTAAATGGGATGCAACAAAAATTAAGGATGCACCTACAGTTTGTGCTAAAGATGGGCCAAATATTGCCCTTGTTTTGATGATATTTTTCCCAATCGTAGTTATCGTATTTATTTTTGTATTTCAGAAGGCGTATCATAATCTTATGGCAGCAAGAGAAGGAAGATCAAATATGGTAGGCCAAACAGGTGGATATGTGCCTCCACCAGCTTTTTATTAAAAATTCCTAATGTCTTGCGACTTAGGTTATAAAATTAAAATAAATTAAAATTCTAAATATATCGAATGATATAAAAGAACTTCTTTTACTAAAGGTTGCCAAATTATTATCCGATTCTCTAATTAATGGTATCTATTTAAGTTAATTAATAAGAAAAATAATACTTTAGTGCTAATTGATACAAATTGTTTAATATTTGATATTTATTTGCAAAGTAAATGCAAAAATGTAAAATGTAGAGAAATTAAAAAAATCAGTTTTTAAGGTTTTTAAGACTTTGTTAAGCTTTATTTGCTTGCTGCATTATCTAGGAGATATAAAAAATTAATTTGTATCGAGGGTTTTTGAAATTTTCAATAAAACTTCAACATACTGATCTTATCTGATATGGGTATAAATTAGTCAAAACTGCATTTCCTTAATATATCTTTGCTATCAAACTAGCCTATTTGCTTTATATATTTTATTTTATCTCCAATTACACTTATATAGCTAATTTAATTTCCTTGATTCCTGATCTTGCCTGATGTGGTTACACGTCAGTCCATTTTTACTATTCTCCATCAAAATTATATAGATTTAAACAATGATTAAATTCACCTCAATGTTATCAATTTTCTAATATTTCTTTAATTATTCTTTAAAAAGTACCAATTTCCTATAAATCCTAATTTTCTTTTATGTTTTTACACGTCAGTCTATTCATGGATTTCATTCCATTAAAATTGTCTAGATATATATATAAAATGCCAATCTTAGAAATTCCAAAAATTTATAATCTTGATCACAGGATCTGGTGGGTAGTCTTCGCAGGGTCACAAGTTCTAATTTTTACCCTTATGCTTGGTTCTATTTTCACAACCAAGTGGGTTGAATTAGAAACACATGTCATAAAAGGGAGTCTACTTTATCTCAAAGAGTTTCGAGGATATTCTGAAGACGAGCTTTACAGTAAATTCTACACCGATAAAGACTGCAAACACTATCATGATTATGGTATCTGTAAGCTGGTTAGAGATCTAGGTATAGCAGGTGACGCTTTTGCCTCTTTTGAGTGGATTGGCTTCATTTTCCTACTTATTTGGATGTGCTACTTCATAAACCTAGTTATGAAATGTGGAACTTTCAAATTATGCTGTTTGCATCGACCTTACTGTGAAGCAATAGCAGTAGTTATCTGCCATTTTTTGGCAACATCAGTTTGGCTTGGAAAATCACATGCAGAATTCAAGAGTGATTGCCAATGGGATAGGGATAGATACGATATTCCTACAATTTGTGCTAAAGACGGGCCGAATATTGCTATGTTTTTGATGATTTTTTTGCCAATTGTTGTCACAGTTTTCATTTGTGTTTTCCAAAGGGCGCATCAAGATATCATGATGGCAAGAGCAAAAGATGAACAGATGCCTGTGCAGTTAGCTGGGTATGTGCCTCCACAGCCAGTTCCTCAGTATTATCAAGCTGCTCAGCCTGTTTCAGGGCCAGGACAAGGGTATCCTCCATTACCTAGTCAACAATATCCTGCTTATCCGCAGCAATTTCAAGGGCAACATTAATTTAATTAACAATCTATATTTAAAATTATTTTTGTTAAAGCAGACGAGGGATATATTGATTATTTTAAATAAGAATTGAATGATATTTTGTTATTGAATATTAATTTAATTGAAAATTTAACATATTTTTTGAATTAAAACTATAGCATTTTTTAAAGAAATTATGGATAACAAAATCAAATCTCCATACAATTAATAATAATTTAAATCAAAATTTATTCTTAATTTAATTTCATAATCTATAAAAACGATTATTAAATTGAACATTTAATTTGAATATAAATAAAATCCCAAATTCTTAATTTTAGACTTCAGTTTTCGCCATAAATATGTCGCTAGCTCGTATTCCGAAAATCTACAAAATAGACCATAGGATTTGGTGGGTAGTTATTTTCCTTTCTCAGCTTTTGATAGGAGTGCTTATGATAGTATCCATATGGTCAAACAAATGGGTTCAGATTGACCCTGATGGCCTTTTGAAAGGCTCACTTTTTAAAGTCAATGGAGGCAGTGCAGCAGATAGCGATGACAAAAGTTGGAGATAATATTACAATGACTATTGCGATGGCGTGTGCTTAAAGACACTGGAATTTGCAAGGCGATCGACAATTTATCCACCGCCAGCATTTTTATGGCTATAGGAGAAGGCATCTCATTTTTATGCTTGTTGGTATGGACTTATTCATTTTTCCAATGGATTTTTACAGGCAAAGCAAGACTTATTCGTCTGCATAGACCATATGCAGAAGCTGTTTTAATGCTAGGTTTTCATTATGCAG
>CATKHM010000925.1:0-12695 GCA_949751825.1 Blepharisma undulans | reverse complement strand
AATAGCCTCTATAAATAGCTGGGATTGGATCAGTTGTATCATAGCTCGGATAAAATTTATTATCTTTGCCTGTGAGGATTGGTATATTTGATTTCAAATCAATCACGATATCTTTTATTTGATGAGGGACGAAGTTAAATACAAAAAAATCAATATAGGCAGGATCGCTGTTACAATTTTTGCCATTTATTATATACCCAGTCGGGCAGAATGGCAGGCATAAAGATTGAATTAAATAATATCCAGAAATACATCTGATGCATCCATCAAAATTAAGTGAAGAACAAGAAGAACATATCGAATTGCAAAATTCACATGTCTTAGTACTTGAAATCCATAATGCATTATCAAGGCATTTACAGTGTCCAGATGATTTATAAGCATTTGTAATGCAATTTATACATTCGCCAGAAAAAGTAGTGCACGAGTAGCATTCTTTATCCCTGCAAAGTCCACAAGTTAAAGCGCTTACACAGCCTTGGCTACAGCTAGGGCACGCTGAGCAGCTATCTGGATATTTATTGAAATCACATTCACTTAAACATTGATTATTTGCGGGACAAGCAGAGCAGCCAGAACTGCATAAAGAAGTAGCATAGTCATCAGATTGATAATTATAAGCATTATATATCATTACCCTCGCAATAAACCCATAAAATCCTGAGCTTCCAAATGTTTCATCAATTCCAATATAAAGATTTCCTGCATTGGTATCTTTAAAATAAATCGGAGAAGCAGTCACGATAGTACCTCCAGTGGATAATAAATTATTTATATAAAGGGTTAGAATGGTTTTTCCATCAGCTTGAATTTGTCCAGTAAAGCATAAATAGTGCCAGCTATTTAAAATATTTGTAGAAGATGATAAAACAGAAGATGAAGAATCATTGAATTTAATAGTGAGTTTTGGGAATCCTGAAGAATCTATATTTATTTTTAGAATATCACTTGAAGTGTATTTGGTCATTAAAATCCCAGAGCCTAACGGCTTTGCCCATATAGAGATAGTAAATGATGGCGCAATCATTGCTGCAGAAGACATATAACTATTATGATAAAAATAGTATCCTCTTTTATATGCAGGAATTGGGTCATTGGCATCAGATCAATTTGGATATGTATTACTATTATCAGCACCTACATTAAATCCGGAAACCGTATCAAGATGTATTTGATCAGTTAAATCCAGGCCTATCCCTAAATTTGATGAATAATCACAAGTATTTGTTCCTGAATTTATGGTATACCCGGATGGACATTCACTTAAACATTGCCCAGTATTTGCAAATAAATAAGAACCTGAATTACATGTAGTGCATTTATTATATGTTACATCTGTACAATGAGAGCATCCAGAATAGCATGCAATGCATGAAAATCCATCAGCAGAAGTCCCATACCCAACATTGCATATGCATGGATTCGGTGAACCACTAGCATTGACAACACATTGGGTGCATCTTCCAAAGCCAAATCCTGTGCAAATAGCGCATAATAAATCATTGCAAATGTTGCATGTCCCTGCTCTGACACACCCTTTGCTGCATGAATTACAAGATGAGCATGAATTCCCATCATAATAATGAGACACATCACAAGTTCACAAACAAGAAATCCCATTCCCACATGGAGCATTTAAATAGCTTGAAAAATTAGTTTTTGGCACATTTCATAGCTGAAAACTAAGAATAAATCCTACAAATCCAGGTGAGCTGCTTCTGCCGACTCATAAGCTTCTTAATATATTATCTCGAAATATACGATTTGATATAGGAGTGGTTGCTACAGAATTTCCATTAATATAAATTGAAAGAGTCGTTATATCATAATTATAGTTGAACGTAATAGATAAATAAGTTCAATCAGAATATGAAGAGCTTGAAGACAAAGTATGAGTATCAGTATTTTGCAAAGGGTCTTCCATATTGGCTGTGATAGTTACTGTTGTAGATAAAGAAAGAAGTCATTGTTTTTGGAATCAGTCTCCGTTGGTTATTACGTAAATTCAAGCTCCTATAGAAAAACTATGAGATATTAAAATGTTTGAAGCAGTTAATACCATGGTGCCATCAAAATAGAGGCCTCGCTTATAGGCAGGGATAGGGTCAATAGTTTCAGGGAGGTTAAAGAAGTTATATGATGAGAAGCTTGTGCCTGTGGTAAAAATCCCGTATGAGCCTTGAAAATCTGTAGTGAATGATTCTCCTATAACTGGAGATGATACTGGAGAGCATGAAGAACCATATCCATAAGGACAGCTATTAAGGCAGACAGTGCCCACTAGTTGATAACTTCCTGAACAAGCAGAGCACTCAAAAAAGGTCGTCTGTAAACATGTCGAGCACAGCGCATCACATTTTTCGCATGATTCAGTTGAATATATCCACAGACTGTTTGTAGCACACATACAGCCACCATTTCCATCGCTGACTGCATTTGCTATACAAGTTAAGCATGAATTCGCCCCTATAAACGTTGTACAGGTAGCACACTCTTTAGTCTTGCAAAGTCTACAGGTATCAGAGTTTCGGCATCCTTGAGTGCAATTCGGCCTACAGTTTATGCATGAAGAGCCGTTAAAATATTGAGAAAATGGGCAGCCGTTTAAGCAAACTAAATTTGCTGGGCAACTTGTGCAGACACTACTGCATCCACTTGTTGTATAATCGCTTAGTGCGTAATTGTTTTGGCAGTAAATTTTCAAGGTTCATAAAAACCCAGAAAATCCTAAATCATAATGCCCAATATACATAGAACCTGATTGATTGTCTAAAAGAAAAAGAGCAGTCGCTGTTGTTGTAGAAACTAGATGGGCTGCACTAACATATGATTTTAGTGTTGTTGTTCCATCAGCATTAATATTGCAGTCAAATGACACAAAATATCATCACTGATTCAGTACACTTGTAGTCCCTACTACAGAAACCGTCGTCAGTCCATCTGACAATAAAATTGAAAGTTTAGGAAACCCTGATGGTAAAATCTGCACAAATCACTGTGTTGTTGAGACATATTTTGTAATAACAAGTCCAGCCGCTGTCGGTCTTAATCATATTCCAATAGAAAAAGATGGAGCAAGCATAAAATTTGTCTTTAAATAGCTATTATAATTGAAATAATAACCTCTTAAATATGCAGGAATAGGATCATTGGGATCATAATTCGGATATGAATTAGTGTTCAATGATCCTACATTTAGACCTGTAATAGTGTCAAGTAAAATATTGTTATTAAATGTAAGTCCATATATAGTGGAAGAAAGGGTGCATGAATTTGATGAAGGGTTTGGAAGGTATCCTCATGGGCATTGGACTAGGCATTGAATGTTGAGAAAATAAAATCCACTTTTACAGCTAGTGCATTGATAGTATCCACTTCCTGTGCAGGTTTGGCAGCCAGAATAGCACGCAGAGCATAAGGCTTGATTTGTAGGCTGATAAAATCCAGAATTGCAAGAACAAGGTGTCCCAGAAGCATTATCTATGCATAATGTGCAAGTTCCTGATAGAAATGATGAGCATTGTTTACATAAAAAATCGTCACAAATATAACAAGACGTCCCTCGAGTGCATCCCATTGTACATGAGCCTGGGCATAATTGGCATGCACTTAAATCATAATAATGAGAATAATCACATGGCCACAGGGCTCCTGCAGTTGCATATAGATTATAAGGCACAGAAAAATCTGTAATAGTCGTTCCTCATAACTGAAAATAACTAATAAACCCATTAAAATTTTGAGTGCCTTTGCCTATATATAAAGTTCCACCATCTGGTAATCTAAATACGTAATCTGTGACTGTAATTGCAGTCCCAGCTACATTATTTGTATATGGAGTTAAGGTTGTAGCTTTATTTGCAAACCCGACTGAATAAGAAACATAGGTTCACGTATTTAAAGTTATAGACTTTGATGCAGAATAGCTTGCATATGTCCCATCATATTTTTCTAAATCAAAATTTATTGTCCCGCTTGAGCTTATCGTAAGTCTATTAGTGCTATGACTAATTATAGTTCCTGATATAGCATAAACCCATATCCCCATACTTCAAGTATTAGATAGGTTTATAGACCCAGCCAAAAATTGATTTGAATTAAAATAAAGTCCTCTATTTTTGGTTGGAAATGGATCAGGAGTTTCAGGAGAGTTCCAAAAATTATAGCTACTAGAACTCGTCCCCGTATTTAAAACTGATGCATAAACTCCAGCAAAAGAACCTGTGAAATCTACTGTTAAATCAGCAAAACAAGAATTTCCTCCACAATTATACCATCCATATGGATATCCATACAAGCAAACTCCTGCATTGTTCGGAACTCCAGTGCTGCATGCTGTATTTGACCAGGTCTGAGTGCAAGCTGTTCCTAAATGGTCACAACAATAAGAAGGAACTCCTGTAATGCATGATGAGCAGCCTAGTGGATAATATCCAGCACAAGAGTTGCAATCAGATAACAAACAAATACTACAGGTTGTCCCACTGATACATCAAGGCCATGTAGGGCAGCTTCCGTCGCAGTTTATGCATGATGCGCCTGATAAATATTGATTATCAACGCAATTAACCGTCGGAGTTATAGTTCCATAATATGAATTATAATCAGCTCTAGCTTGCAATCAGTAAATGAACCCTCTAAATGAGTTCCCTCCACTTATATTTCCAAAAGTTCATGTATATGTCCCACTAGGAAAAATTATTTCATAGCTGGATAGTGGTGTTGATCCGCCAAGAAGACCGTTCATATAAAAAATTACATACATTTGAGAACAAGTTTGCTGATTAAGGAGCATAGAGACTTTCTGCCAAGATGAATCGTGAGGATTACTAGTCCCAGATACTAATGCTTGAACTCCTGATGAGGTATAAATCAGGGCACTAAATTTATAAACACTGGCAGGATCTGCTCATATCCTCATATATGTAGTTGGACTTATTTGAACATTTAATATTTCACCACTTGCAAGAGGTTTTATTCATAAATTCAAAAGAAAATAAATACCTGGAATGTAGCTTTGGTTTCCAATCATACTTGATGTAGTTGCGAAATAAAAGCCACGGTCAAATGTAGGCAATGGAGAATTTTGTGTTAAAGAATTATATGAGATTCCTCCTGGATTTTGAAATTGTTTACTGGAATCTAAAGAATCTGATACATAAGTTAATGTCAGATCTTTAACAGTAGATAATTCTAATGTAAATAAAATTCCGGCATTCGCAGTAGCTGGTTTACTACAATAATTTTCACATGAAGGACAATTCAACTGATAAGGAGTAAAAAGCGAAGGACATATAGGTGCACAAACTCTGCTGTCAACCATATATTTTGGCATGGTGCATACAGATCCATTACTATCATATGGGCAGCTCGATAAAGTCAACACAATTTTGGCAACAAAAATAAGAATCATATCCATTTTACAAAATATAACAAAATACTGGATTGAGAACTTAATAATGAAATTTATTTCTCTCAATATATATAAATTCTTTATTCTTGTCAAATATTTTTATAATACACTTGATAGGTGTTTGGTTTTCAAATAATTTTAATATTGGCATGACTTATATCGATAAAATATTAAATAAAAGAAGCGGCAGAAAGATGAGCTTGAATAGTTGTAACGAGAGAATAAATATTTAAAGACATCAATCATTAAAAAGTTTGGAGTCTAATCTTAAATTAATCCATATTAATTATTAATTAAGCCGTTTTCTTCTCATAAATTTTGCATTTTTATAATTATAAATCATGCATTAATTTATACAAGCTTAGTAACCAATTTTTCATAATTAAAGAGCCAGATAAATCATAATTAAGTCTATCTCATTACGTTAGTCTTGAATTTCAATTTCAATATATCTCTGCTTAAGTCTACCCATAGCTTCTTTTGCAAATCAAATTTATAATGGCCATGATATAAAATTGTTTTGATGTAAATTGCTCCTTTATTATATGTACAATAAACTTGAGAAGGATTATTATAGATAATTGAATCAAGTATTGGTTTTCAAGCATATTCATCTCCTATTTCGCTTTCATAAACTAGTCCAGCATTTCCACTAGGTCCAGCACATTCAATCAAATACAGTCTCTTTTCTGCATTTATCAATATCTTTCGTCTATTCCCATCAAATTTATAAGAAAGAGTCGAAAAAGAGTCAATATCAACAGAGTATTGCAATATATGATTATTAAAGCATCCAGAGATCAAAATATTCCCATTAAATATTGCACTATGACACAATAGATCACCTTGAGGCATTGGAGTGAGTTCAACTCATCTATTTTCATTTAAATCAAATTTTCTGGATAGAGGTATAGCTGTATGTTCATACACTCCACCAAAGCAATACACATTTTTATTGAAATAAATAGCTGATGATTCTGAGCAAAGTCTTCCAGATGGCAGCACTCGAAAATTATAATTACTGTCAAATATTAGGGTAATCCCCGAAGTTTGAGTAAAATTTCCAAAGCAGAACAGCTCAGAATTTGGAAGTTGAGCTATGCATGTGCCAGAATTTAGTATTTCTGGAGTATTCAGCGTTTTCATATCTTCTCTTCCACTTTCAGTATCATAAATAGCTAAATGAGTACTCTCATTATTTTCAAGAAAAAGATAAAGAGAAGTAAGTTTATAGTAAGAATTGGCATAATCCTGATAGGCTTGGCTTAATGATAAACTAGAAACAGAATTATTGCTTTCATAAAGTAAGCAAGTTCTTCTAAAATCTCTTTCTGTTTCTGAGTCATTATTGGTTTTCTTCAAAATTGCGAATCTTCTGGAATTTAAGTGATGAGGATTTAATACTTTATTTTCAAGTTCTTGATTATGATGATTTGCTTCATTATAGTAATTTTCTGATTCTGAATTTTTTTGAAAGCTAAGTAAGTTGGGTTGGTTTTGATTTTTATTTTCCATTATAATTTTTGAGGCCAATATAATTATTTGTTTTTTTATGTTTAGAATTTATTGGGTGTTGAATGTAAATAGAGTTATTGTCAGATACTGTAACTGATAGAAATGTACTTAAATTTATTATTGTATTTATTCTAAACATACTTTGCATATTAGCAAAATAAAAGCTGCCATTTAAAGTTGGAAGAAGAAAATTTTGTGTAAAAAATATATGTTATTCCTCCTGATTTTCCACTTTTTGCTGGACTCTGTTGAATCTTCTATATGAGATAGCTTCAGGTCTTTAACATTTGATGGTTCTAAGGTAAATAAAATAGCAAAATTCCCTTTTGGCATTTAAAAATAATTACAGCAGTTAGGACAATCTTGCTGATAAGGAGAAAAGTGTTCGGCGCACATAAATTGACACTATATTTTGATTGATCCCATACTGGCTCTGAGCTGTTATATTGACAGCAGGAAATTGGAAGCATAAGTTTGGCCATTAAAATCAAGATCAAACTCATTTTTGTTTATAACTATTTGCATCATCAATAAGAAAAGGAACTGCCTCTATTCCTAGGGAAACAAAAAAATTAACAATCATGAACTTATTTATGAAATCAAGTGATAAAAGCTATCTAACAAGCAATATTGAAAATCGAAGAAAGCTTTCTAAGTCAATATAAATTTCACATTTTTTATGTCTCATTAAATGAATAAGTAATTATTTAAAGAATTAAATTTGCTTTTAATATTAAGATGCTTTTCTTTAAATTTCAATTGATAGTAATAATAAAAAATTACAGCGTATTTTTATTTTCCTTGAACTAAATAGGGAAAAGCTTATGGCATAAATAATCTAATTCTCATACTTAAATATCGATGTTTTAAGCTTTTGATGATTTAATTAGGATTTATAGTTAATAAACTTTTTTAAATCAATAAATATACTGATATGATTATTTACTATAATAATTCAAAATTAAATAAGCTTATTATACTTATCAAAATAATTCATTATTTCTGTGAATTATTTACTCTTAATATTGATTTTCAGATAATTAAATCTTTATATTAATGATAGTTTAATAATTTATTTCTTTACTTTTTTAATGTGAGGACTATACTTTTGTATTCTTTTTTTCATAATTCCTGCTTTGCTAAGCTTATGATGTACGATTTCATATAAAGTTCTAGAAAAAATAGCAACTGAAGCAAATAATTGAATTCCCATAACAATGATCACCATTGCTACAATTGCGCTTTCAAAGTTCGAAATAATTTCTTCATCTAAATTAAATAAATAAACTGTTGTTGTGCACATTACTAATAAAATTAATATTTCTGTCGCCAAATTGCTTATTTGCAAAATTTGATCTTCAAATGGCCAGAAAAAGATCAAATGCATAATAGTCATCAATGAAAGAACAACGTTAATAGTCACTTCGGTTTGTGGGTAGTCTCTTAAATACACCAAATTTATTATATATATCAATCTTCTCATAAAGAAAACAAAATAGTACTGTGTTGCTAATAGCCCTCTGTCTGTCCTGAATTCATAAAAAAAAGAACTAAATAAAGCAGTAAAGGATTTTTCTCGAGATTGTATTCTATTTCGATTTTTATAAGAAAACCAAAAATATGCAGGCAAAGTGGTGACTAGTAAAATATAAATAAATATGCAGATGACTATATTGGTGAGTTGTGTATAATTACTGAATCCAAAAGTTATAAGCCCAATGCTTGCAGCTGCACCAAGCTCTAGGTAGGATTGAATCCAAAATCTAAGATAGAAGGAAAATTGATAAGATTTAACAGTTTTCATAAATTTCTTGCCAATTCATCTGTATGAGCATCGAGAAAAGAAAAAAATGATTGGAAAAACTGATATAGAGCCCAGTAACAGTGTGAAGTCATTTCCTGTAGTTATTAGTATCAGATCAGAATCATATCCGAAATCCTTTGCTTTCGAGTAAGGAGTGTGACCTTCGTTTTGATCAATAATATATTCAAAAATGTTTGGAAATAAGTTAAAAGAATTCAAATTATTCAAAAATGTGCTCATTTTGGTTGTAAAAGGGATTCCTGATAATGTTAAATAACTGAGAATTTGCAAAGTATTTATCATACTCCAAAGAGAACTTGGACTTGGGTTTACACAAGATAACGCAACAGCTCCAGAAACTGCAGCTTGAACGCTGGCTTTTGCTTTTGCTGCAACTGCTGCAACTTCAGTGGAATATGGAGAAGGGTCATATGAATTCAGAGTAGCTGATATATCAGTTGAATTCAAGATGCCATTGGAAGCTGATTTTGCTTTCGCTAAGTCCAAAAATGTAAGGATTACTAATGAGCCTTTAGAAACCTCTTCTGGAATTGATAAAGATATATAAAAGCAGGTAGCATTTAGCTGCTCTAACTTGAAAGAAATCTTTCCTTGCTTTTCAATTGTTATTGTAAAATCGTCGGCCGTTAAAACGTTTGCAAGTTTCTCTGAAAAACTGAGGTAAAGTGAATTATCCGACAAAACGGTTAATCAAGCTGAAAAAGGAACTATTGTGCAAGTCTTAATCCCATTATAGCCCAGATTGCAAAAACATAGATTATTAATCAAACTTGCATTTTCCACGCAACCGTTGCATTTAGTTTGGGATTCACAAAAAGTGCAGTAACTTGGGCACGAATATAAAATTCCATCAGGACCTCTATATCCACCAGCTTCAACAGGAACGCAGGTGTTTTTATTTGTATTATCTGCTACATAATTGACATCACATATGCATGAATCAGGGTTAATCGCGTTTTCTTTACAACTTGAACATCCAGAATCAGAATAATCAGTACATATATCACACAATAAATTACTACAAAGTGAGCAAGTAGGCCTTCAGTCTCTGCAGGTTTTCTTGCATTTTATATTGCAGCCAGAGCATTTATTATAGGTAGGACCAGTCCAGAATTCATTTATTTTGCAGTTGGGTATGCAGATTAGGCTTAAAGGGCAAGCACTGCAAGTTTCTGTGCAAGAAGTTGCCGATAGACTTGATACTAATTTTACAATATTAAACATCTGTATAGTATAAATAAAGCCTTGATAAAAATTATAGACTGCTGATGAGCTGATTTGAGCTCCTATAGTTACCGCAGTAAAAGGGCCAAAGTCACGAAACGCTCCATATCCTGTCATGCTAGATGGATAAGATACCCCATTTACATTGCAAGAAATAGAATTATAGCCGCCTGGGAGGACTTCCAATGTAAATGCTACATGGCTCCACTCATAGCTTTTAAGTGATGCCTCACACATATGATAAATTGTGACTGAGCCCAAACTACTTGAAAATACAGGGTTGCTATCCATTATATAGATAGAATAAAGCGTTGAGTAATTGTCTGTAATGTTTTGTTTTGACATTATGGCAGCAAAAGAGTTTTCAATATTTAGCCACATAGAAATTGTAAAAGTAGGAGCAATCACCAGTCTTGGTGATGTATAGTTTGAGTACTCAGGAAGCCTTAGAATAGATGATTGCCCATTAAATCAAAATCCTCTTAAATAAGCTGGAATTGGATCGTCAGCTTCATAATTTGGATAAAACTGCTTACTGGATCCTGTTATGACTGGAACTGCGCTTGCCTTATCATAAATAACTCCATTTAAAGTGTTTAAATCTAAGTCAAACATTTTTTCATTAACCCTAATGCATCCTCCTGGATTTTTTTCATATCCCAATGGGCAGCTTTTCCCGCAAATTCCTGATGCCATATAATAACCCTCAGCACACGTCAAGCAGTCTAAATAGCTTGGAGATGTACATGTTTTACAAGAAACATCACAAAGTTCGCAGGCTTCATTTGCAGCGTTTCAGTAATAATAATCATCACACTGACAGTTTGAGTTTATCAAGTTTGCATGCGTTCTACAACTAATGCAAATATTTGTATAATCATCACATATTTCACATATAACATCTTGGCAAAGATTGCAGTTTTTATCTCTTCTGACACACCCAACTGCTGAGCACCCAGGTAAACAGTTATCACAACTATTGCCATTTCAATATTTATCTATAAGACAATTTTCCAGACAAATGTTGGAGTTATCAATCGGGCATAAGGAGCATCCATTACACACACTTGAAGTTAAAGGATTAGTTGTAATTGTATTATAAATTTTCAAATCCCATAGAAATCCATTAAAAAATGATGTAGGGTCGAGATGGCTTGCTCCTATTGTTATCAAAAATGAATTTTCTAAATCATTTAATCAGCTGGGATCTAAGTTATTTGATATATCAGAAAATGAATTTACTGTAAATTTAATAATTTGTTGTGGGGTTGCACTGATATCAGAGATAGCTGAAATAAAACTTCATTGAGAAAGCGAAATTTGTAGCAAGGCAAGAGAGCTTGTATATGTCTTTATGTTAGTATCATGAAGTGTTAGAGTAAGAGATGGAAATTGATTTACCAATTCAAGACTTACATATTTTTGATATCCTCCGCTATCACTTTGCTTACAAAAAATAGTCCCTGAATGAAACACTGGATTTATTCAGGCTGATATTATAAATTTAGGTGAAAAAGTAAGTAATGGTGATACTGTGCCTGCATATGGAGGCAATTGCATATAAGAAGACCCAGAAAAATAATAGCCTCTATAAATGGCAGCTAATGGATCAGTAGTATCATAAGTAGGATAAAAACTATTATCTTTGCCCGTCAGAACAGGAATACTTGAAGCTAAATCAGTGACTACATCTTTTATTTGATGTGGCATCAAATTAAATACTAAAAAGTCTGTATAAGCAGAGTCAGCATCACAATTACTGCCATTTATTGTATAACCAGTAGGACAAAAAGTAATGCATAAAGACTGAATCAGATAATAGCCAGATGTGCATATAAGACAGCCAGTATATTCAACAGAAGAACAAGTCGAGCAAATAGTATTGCAAAGCTCACAAGACTGAGAACCAGCGACTCATACTGCATTGGTTAAGCATATACAGTGATCCACCGGTTTGTGAGCATTTGTAACACAGCTGGTGCATTCTCCTGAAAAAGTAGTGCATGAGTAACATTCTTTATCCCTACAAAGTCGACAAGTAAAATCGCTGACACACCCTTGATTGCATCCTGCCAAACAAGTCGTGCAACTATCTGGGTATTCATTTACAGCACAGTTACTCAAGCATTGATTATTAGAAGGACAAACTGAGCACTCAGTCCCACATGATGCTGAATAATCATCAGACTGAGAAGTATCTATATTATAAATATTTAATCTTGCCAAAAATCCATATAATCCTGCAGTCCCAAAAGTTTCATCATTTCCCACATAAAGAGTTCCTGAAATAGTATCTTTAAAATAAATTAATGAAGTTGTAGTATATGAATTAGCTTCTGCGGTATTGATATAGAGAGTCAGTTTAGTTTTGCCATCTGTTTGAACTTTTCCTGTAAAAGATAAAAAACTTCAGTTATCTTTTATACTTATAGAAGCAGTCAAAGCAGCAGGCGAAGAATCAGAAAATTTTAGCGAAAGTATAGGATATCCTGAGGAGTCCACAGTGATTTTGAGAATATCATTAGTTGTATATTTCGTTAAAAGAATCCCTGATGAAAGTGGTTTTGTCCATATAGAGATAGTAAATGATGGTGCTATAATAACAGTGGAGGACAAATAATTGCTTTGATAAAAGTAGTAGCCTCTTTTATATGAAGGAACTGGATCGTTTGCATCTAAATTCCAATCTGGATAAGTATTGGTATTCACAAAGCCTAC
>CATKHM010000924.1:0-12698 GCA_949751825.1 Blepharisma undulans | reverse complement strand
CTGCTTATATCAAGCAGCATGCTTTTAGAAAAGATGTCAAAGTAGACAATATTGATGAACTTATGTGTGTATTTGCAAGTGCCTCGCCTGAATCAACTCCAAATGAGTCTGAAGGGACAAGGCAGTTCTTTGATGAAATAGGAGAGCCTCCCAAAATTGATGAAGATTTAGGCAGATTGCTATATGGCTATACATCGTTTATTGATCCAAGAACAAAATTATTAGGAACCAGAACGATCACTGAAAAGGATTGTATAGAGATTGAGAATAATAGTGAAATTTTGGAGAAGGGGCATGAACATTATAGATATTGAAGGATTTTGTTAGGCATCCCTGAAGGTCTCCCAATGTGTAATGAAATCCCACAGATGTTGAATTTTGACCTTTTAAATACAATAAGTTATAATAAAGGCTGCTATGTAGGGCAAGAACTGATGGCAAGAGTCCATACACAAGGAGTTGTAAGAACAAGAACTTACCCATTTATAGTCACAGATAAGATCACTAGCTTAACAGATGCAATTATACCTCCTGTTGAGGCAATTGATGAAGCTTGTGATTTGAATTTAACAGGAAAAAGAATTGTTGACGACAAAGGAGAAGTGGTAGGCGAGATTTTTGAAGCAGTAAAAAATATTGGTTTGATGAAATTGAGAGGGGGATTGAAACAAAATACATACAAAACAGAGAATGACATTAAAATGGTTGTCTGGAAGCCTTACTGATGTAATGATATTAGTTCATCAGTGTCAATTGAATAATATACAAATTAGTAATAAAATAGGAATTTTACTTAAAATGTGTAAGGAAAGTTCAGTAATAATGAGCAATCTGTTGAGTCAGAATGAAATGTTTCTGTATTTTGATAGTCTTCTTCTATAACGTTTTGGGACTTGCATGATTCAAATGAAGTTTTGATGGCTTGGTAATACTCATATGAAAAAGGAAGATAGTTAATCTTGCTTAATAAGTATTTTGATTCAGTCGGGAAAATTTCATAAAATAATTCTTTTCTTCACTCTTCTGCAACATTGAATAAATCACTAGTTAATATAGCAGTTTTTAGTCTTTTAAAGTCAAGTACTTCTCTTTTAGCTAAATAGGATTGTGCCATCAATTCAGCTTCAATTTCTGAATGGCCTTGGTCCTCAAATATATTCTTAATTATATGTGGCATATGTGACGCATAATCTGTGCTCGCAATGTCTGAATCACTCCAAAATCCTAAAATCCCAACCATCAGTAAACCAACACTACCCAGAAGCATTTTATTGCTTATCTCATTTTCAGCAATTTTTTATTCAATTATTCTTTCATATAAATGTCCTACTCAATAAGCACAATTATAAGCAGCTCCAAAGGAACCAAAAGCAACAATAATTTTCAAAGTTTCCCTGTCAAAATCCATGATCTCAACGCCGAAATACAGCCAGCAAGAGTAAAACGCCCTCGTCATCTTCGAAAAAACCCTTTCAACGCTTTTTATAAAGAAACCCCAGAGTCATTCAAACCAAAACACTACAATAAAATCTTAGACGGCTTTTTACTTTTAGAAATCTGCAAAGTCGAAATGCCAAATGAAGCAATTTGTGCAAGACTAAGCGGTGAAGGCATAGCTGACGTAGTAGAAGACGATTTGAAATATTTTACGAGCTTAAGTACGCTAGATCTCTCAGATAATGCAGTTGCAATGGAAAAATTGAAAAATTTAGAAAGCTTGACTGAGCTAAATTTGATGTGCAACAAAATAACGAACATCCCAACCCTCCCGTTTCCTTCCTTCAGATGTTTAGAAACATTGAACTTAAGCTATAATAAAATCCACGCATCAAGTATTATAAATCTTTCGTCGCTTGGAAGATTAGAATCGTTGGATTTATCATCAAATGATCTGTGCACACTTCCTGAAGACCTAAGTGATTTTAAGTCTTTAAAAGAACTCTATTTAAGCTCAAATGGATTTTCTACTGACAGTGTTTTATTTTCTGCTTCTTTGCTATTCAGGTCTTTATCTACAATTCCTGGCTTGCAAAAGCTTGATATTTCGAGGAATAAATTAAGGGGAATCCATAGTGACGCCCTTGAACAAGAAGCATTTGTGCATCTCAGAGAGCTGGATTTTTCTTATAACTGGGTGGATAATCAAGATAACCTTATGTATGCGAGTAACATGCCAAGTCTACAAGTGCTTATTATTACAGGAAATCCTTTTGCACAAACCAAGGATGTCGATAAATTGCAAGAGGTGATAGCTACTGAGCTAGGAGGAACAATTATAAGTGAGTCACAAAATAACAAAAAAAGAAATAAAGCTCCGTATGCAAGGCCTATTGCTTATATAACTCAAGACTATACAGCTGCTCTGAAAAATCAATTATTTGGAGTTGAACTCAGCAAAGATATGGGTGTGTTGCCGATTTCTGAAATAAACTCGACACAAGAAATAGAAGAAGATATTTTCCCACCTGCAATTGAGCCTCCTCCAGCTTATAAAGATATTTATACACCTAGTAATGATAGAGGTTCTTCCAGGCCTGTAAAAGAAAGTGCTGGCAATCAGTTTTTCATAACAGAAACTGAAGGAGGAGAAAAAAAGATTGGGGAAAAAGCCAAGAGGACAAGACTTGAAGAGTTCAGAAATGCTGCAAGGCATTTGCTTGGGGATGAAAAAGAGTATGAAAAATCACTTGACTTAGAAGCTGCTTATAGACAACTTAAGCATATGATAAGACATCCGACGACTTATCAAAGCAAAAATGCTGGACCTCGGTATTCTCAATTTACAGCTTCAAGGAACACTTATAAATTAAGCATTCAGCCTAAAGCGACTGAATCAAGCAAGAAAAAATCTTCTCAAATGGATGATGTACGTAAAGAAATCGAGTTTATTGGGAAAACTCTTGATGCAATTCCACATAGGATTCAATCTGTATAAGTTAAGACTATTAAATAAATATTTTCAGAAAATACAGACTATTCATTTCATTATTTAATTTTAAATATCAATTGTTTAATTTGTCATTTTTAATAATAAACTGGAGATTGCATAAAAAATTTATCATTAAATTTCTTAACTTTTTTTCTTCATATTATTTTTTTTTAGATTGTTGAGTAATTTAAAATAAGAAATACACGGCTCGGTTTTCGATTTATTGAGAATTTTTTCATTTTAGCTGTTTAAGCGTATATTTTTATCAATTAAATTTAAAATTTGACTGTTTCACATTATTTATCATAATAAATTATCTATATAATTTCCTTAAAACTTTATTCAATTCATATATTCAAAGATTTCATTTATAACTATATATAAATTTCACCTATAAATCAAATATATATTAATAAACAAATAGATTAAAAAAAATTTATGGATATTCCAGTCATTTTGCAGAATCTCAAAGATTATCATCACAGAGCAATGGAGAGAGATGAAATTCAAAACTTCAGAGAAGATGTGATATCTCTCATAAATGAATCGGCAGAAAAAGGGCTTTTTAATTGTACAAAGAACAAAGAAGACTATATACAGAACATTTACACTAAAAAGTTAAATACATTACTTCCATTGGCAAAGAATCAAAAATTGGATCTTTTCGGACTGCTTGCTAAACATTTGGACTCAATAAGAGTAATTGTAAACATTCCGACGACGCTGCTGAGGATTGAAAATATTTCTGTTCCATTTTTGATCCAAACTTTAAAAAATGGAGCAGTTGTTTCAAGGCCGTGCCTTGATAATGAATTTTTCAAATTAAATCAGAGAAAAATAGATGAAAATGGTCCAATTATTTGCTATAAAGCCAAAAACAAAGAAACTTTGATATTAAGTGCAATTGAAAGTGCGCAAGCAATTTGAAAATCAACTAAAACTCCTGCAATGCTGCAATATTACATTCAAAGTTATTCAAATCCTGCATCTATTACCAGAGTGCTCTGAAAAGTAGGATGCAAGCTAAAATTTTATACCATTATTAATCGCTCCAAAGTAAAAACCAAAACAAAAGCAGAGTCTACCAATACCACACCTAAAAGGATGGCTCGAAGGGCGAGTCGAGCTGTTTCAATAGCTCCAAACTCCAAATCCTCCAAAATGCTGTCAAAATTGACTCATTCTCTGGTAAAGAAAAATCCTGCCGAGTTTCCAGAGCTCAATGATATTCATGAAGAAAAGACTGAAATATTAGGAAATGATAATTCTTATAATTTTGGTGAGGAAAATGAAAAAAATAACATAGATTTATCATTATCTAAAGAATTCATTGTAAATTCGAAGGCTCCTGATAGCTGCTTTGGGGTAGAAAACAAAGGAAGGATCCCAGAAATCGAAGCAATGATATCTGAAGTCATTTCATTTTTAAATACCAAAGTATTTAGAGATGATGGAATAAAAGGAATCGTACTTGATTTTATACAAGATAAAAATAAGAACTGGGTGCTTATAGACTGCAAAGAATATTCATTAATATATAAGCTCACATTAGATGCAAACATAATCGAAGAGCGAAAATCTACTCCATCAATTTCTACCAGAAGCAAGTCATGTGTCTTGAAAAAATCGAAAAGCAAAATTGAGGTTGATAAAAAAGATTTGGATATAAGCTTTATCGAATATAAAGAACATAAAGAAACCACAAATGAACTGCCGTTTAAAATTAGGGCAAGGCCAAAAGAGTACTTAAAGCCGGACATTCAGGAAAAAGATATCATGGAACGGATAACTAAAGTCAATGCAAGGATTGATCGCATTATTAGCCATAAGCCTTCAGTGAGTTTAAGCTCAATGGACTTGAAAGAGCAGAGCATACAAGCATATAAAATAAGATATAATTCTCGATCTTTGCTTTCCCCAATTCCTTCTAATAATCAATGCCTTGCAAAAAACAACCAAAAAATCGAGAATGCTTCATTTATAAGAGATTCGTTAAATAGCGACAAAAATCATCTTTGCATAAGAAAACACTATAAAACTGTAATAGATAATCTTGATGAAGCAAAATTCAACACAAAATTATCAAAAGTTAACAAAAATTTACTGGAGAAATACGGAGGAGAGCAATTTTGAAACCAGTTTATCCTGTCCCTTTACAATAAGATTTTGGCAAATGAAGCTTTAACTAAGTATTTCAAAAACACGAAGCTTGACACTTTTGCAATGATCATGAACGGGATGCTGATGATTTTCAATGGAATGGTAAATCTAGAGTTCAGAAGATCTATTCGGTCTTCTCATCAAAGGATGGGAATCACTGATCGTGAGTTTGAGTATTATGCTGATATCTTTGAAGGAACTCTAATTGAATTTCAGCTTGAAGATGTTGATCGGCAGCTTATTATGTCTCAAATAAGATCAATGAAATGTTTAATAACAAAAAATTTATAATTACAATATGAGCCTATAATAAAAGCTAATAGCAACTTAATTAAAGATGAGCAACCAAAATGAATAGCTGAAAAAGCAATAATATTTAAATAAAAATCAAATTTATATAATTTTTTTAAAAGAAGCAATTAATTAAGGAATCCAAAAATAAAATAATTCTTTTTTGATTCCATATTTGATAAAAACTGATTACTGAATAATTATAAGAATGACGAAATCGATTGTTTTATATTTATTGTAAAAGAAACACGCATAAAACTGGATATTTTTTATTAATCCGATAAATTAAATGGATTTGCCTGTGACACTGGAGAGCTTAAATGTTTTCCACCAAAAAGCGATGGAGGAAGATGAAATTCAAAGTTTTCAGGAAGATTTAGCTTCAATGATAAAAGATTCAAAGCAAAAAGGCCATTTCAAAGGGCTCAGGAGTGAATCTGAATATCTGCAGAGTCTTAATACGAAAAAAATTAACAGCTTACTACCAAACAATTTATTCAAAAGAAAGTTGGATATCTTCGAAATGTTCGTCAAACACTTCGATCTTAACAACTTGGACGTGAAAATCCCTATTACACTTATGAGAACAGAGAACTTACCTGTTTGCTTTCTAATTCGCACACTAGAAAATGGAAAAGTGGCTTCCAGGCCATGCTATGAAAATGAGTTTTTTGAGATGGAAAAAGAAAATTCGGAAGAAAAAAATACAGGAACACCTTTATATGCATATAAGGTACCTAATAAGGAAGTGAACGTTATGTGATCGATAGAAAATGCTCAGAGCATTTGAAGATCCTCTAAGGAACCTGCGAAGCTACAGAAATTCATTAAAAGTTTATCAAATCCTCCTTCAATAACAAGAGTTTTGTGGGTGGAAGGATCAAAAACAAAATATTTTTCGATTGTAAACAACAAAAAACTCAAATGGGATATAAAAAGTGACAGCACGATTGCACCTAATAGACCGCAAGGCATCAGAAAGCGCACTCTATCTAATTTTGAGTACAGAAAAATGCTGAAACAAACTTCTCAATCTATAAACAATCCTTTTAAGATAAAAACTGTTGAGACAAAGAAGAAAAATCGAATCCCTTCTCTATCTCAATCATTTTGTCAAATTCCTACTGATGATACTATTTTTCCTACTCAAGAGTCAAAAAATGAATCTAAAAGGCTTAGAGAAGACTGCGCTGATTTTCTTGTCGACTCTAAAAAAATTGAAAAATGCTGTGTAGTAGAAAGTCGAGGGCAGTATAAAGAAATTTGTTCAATGGTATCACAAATTATTGATTTTTTAAATAAACAAGTATTCAAAGAAGATAACGTAAAAGGAATTGTGCTTGATTTCATACTGAATAATGAGAAAAAATGAGTATTGCTTAAGTGTAAAGAATTTTCGAATAGCTATAATAGCAATTTAAGCTCAAATTGCTCTATAATAAGAGGAGGGGAAAAACGAAGATATAAAAGGAAAGAAAGAAGCCAATCAAACGATTTTATGCAAGACTTGAATCTGAAAAACTTAAAATTAGAAACATCAGAGACAGAAATAAGTACAAAAATTGAAGAAATACAAAGCTCTTTAGCTGATAGCTGTAAAGCTAAGCCAAGGCATCGACTTGCTCCAATAGATTTTTCTGAAAAAGACATTTTTGAAAGATGCTCCAAAGTGAATGAAAGAATCGATAAAATTGTTCATCACCAAAGTGAGATGAACCTTAGCTCGCATTTCACTGAATCTCAAAACAATCCAGCCTATGAAGCAAGAATGAGCCCTCAGTCAGACTCGATTTGGAACCCATCAATATCTAAATTTAAATGTCCATTTTATAAGAAGGGAGCAACTGGAAGTAGCAATTCTTCAAATAATTCAGATGGCTCATTTAATGAAAAAGTTGATGCTTATACACGAAATCATATTAACAATACGATTGATAGCTTAGATGAGCTGAATTTGAACGCACAGATTGCGAAAGTAAAAAATGAAAAATTGGTAGAAAAGTATGGAGGAGACGCATTTTGAAATAAATTTATACTCTCACTTTACAATAAAATTCTTGCAAATGAGCTTCTTAGTAAATATTTCAAGAGTTCAAAACTTGAAAACTTCGCAATGATCGTGAATGGGATGTTTGAGCTTTTTAATGGGAATGTGACTCTTGCTTTTAGAAGAAAAGTGAGAGCTTCTCATCAATTTATGGGACTGATAGAAAAAGAGTTTAATTTCTACGTAGACATTTTTGAAGACACATTAAATGAATTTCAGGTAACTGATATTGATAAGAATATTGTGATGACACAAATACGATCTATGAAGTGTTTGATATGTAGACAAAGCTCTTAAGATCCATCTCGTAAAGTTTACCTTTTTCTTTCGATTAAAGATAATTATATAATAAAATTCACTTACCTAAAAATATTTGAAGAAAATTTTGATTATTAAGCTCCTATGATAGTATTCGTTTCTAAAACCGTATTTTTAATCAAATGATAAATCGATCAGGTTAATTCTGATATCATCTACACATTTAATTATTTAAATTAAACTCTCTCAAATCTATTTAAATTTATAATTTTGCGCACAAGTTTCTTTGACTCATATTCGCATGTCATTTAATAAGCATTTTTTATGGTTAAAATAATCTTGAGAATAATAGATGGAAGAGCTCAAAAGTTGCACAGACCCTTTACCATTAGTAAATAGCAGAGCATCAGTTTTTAATTTGTCTCAAAAAGCTAATGATATGTACAGCAAAGGGCTCAGCAATCTTCCAAAGCTATTTAATAGCAAGCCAATTGATATTTATAGTATTTTTGCTTTAAATTCGACCTCAAGGAGCCTTAATGTAAATATACCGAAAACAATTGTTAAGGCTGAAGAGTTGCCTCATCATTGCTTGCTTAGAACCAAAACAAATGGTACTATTGACTCCAGACCATGTGAAATAAGTGAATTTTTTGCTTTAAGTCAAAAAATTAAAAAGCATGAGGCGCAAATTTATTTGTACAAATCACTGTATAGAGAAAGTATTGTTTTTCATTCAAAAGAAAGTGCAGAAGCCTTTTGGATATCTTCCAAAGATCCTTCTGGAATTATCCAGCACCATATAAAATGTTTGTCATCACAATTATCTCTAACAAGAGTCTTGTGAAGGTCAGGAAAAACAAAATATTACAATATTATTAGCTGTGAGAAACCTATTACCAAATCACAAAATTTCCAAAAGAGGACTACATGTCCTTCATCATCCTTCAAGAGGAAAAAGACACAATCAATTGATTTTCGATACACTAATTTAATCCTCAAAACTTCGATGTCTATTAACAACCCGTACAAAATCAACGCAGCATCTAAATCCAATCTCAAAGAAAGGCCAAAATTAGCCAGTTCATTTTCAGAAGCAAATATTGATGACTCAACCCTTATAATTCGAAAAACTAGATCAGATGATCCATCACTTTTTGCCTTTAAAGCTAAGCAAAATCAAAAGTACATTTTAAATAAAAATAACCCAGAAAGCTTTATTGTTGTTGAAAATAAAAATAAAATCCCTGAAATAGAAGCGATGATAAGCGAAATCGTCGAGTTTTTGAATGCTTATGCATTCAAAGAGGATGACTTAAAAGGAGCTATTTTTGAATTTGTAAATGATCAAGATAATAAGTGAGTTTTTCTAAATTGCAAAGAAGTCAGTTTGAGCAGCAAGCTATCACCTGAGATTAATAATATCAGAAGATATGAAGCAAATAGTCAGAAACGAAGAAGTAAATCATTTGTAATGCTTAAAAGCTTGGAAAATAAAACAGATTCGCCAGAAGATTCCAAACAAGCTGCTATAGCAACAGAAGACCAAGTTAAATGTCCTTTTAGGATAAGAACCAGCCCAAAACATCATCATGCAGCAGAGCATAGGTCAGAAAAAGAACTCATAGAAAGATGCAATAAAGTTAACGAAAAAATCGACCAAATTGTAAATTTGAACCCTTTAAACTACTTGCGAGATGTCGATTTCAAAGAGCAAAGCATAAAAGCTTACCAAGCTAGGTTCCAGCTTGAAAGCTACTCATTTTTTGCATCACAAAATAAAGAAGAAGCTAGCATAAGAACAACAGAAGCTCAATCTCCATCAAAGATAGAAAATTTGTCTCCTACCAAAGTAGACCCAATCACAAATGTAGTTTTCACTGACAAAATGCTTGACCACTCCAAAAAATTCATATCAGAAGGAATCAACCATTTAGATGAAATGAAGATGAATACAGAGCTGCTAAAAATAAGGCGTAATAATATTGTCGGAAAATATGGAGGAGATGAGTTTTGAAGTTTGTTTATAGATTCTCTTTATCGAAAAATTCTGAGCTTTGAGTCATTGAAAGTATATTTTAAAGCTTCGTGTATGAATATGATAGCAGATGGGATGTTTAAGATTTTTAATGGATGTGCTACACTTGAATTTCGGAGAAATGTGAGGTCGGCTCACATTTCTTTGGGGGTTAGTGAGAGTAACTTTTCATTGTATATTAAATTATTTGAGGATACCTTAGTTGAGTTTAATGTGGAGGAAGAAGATAAGCAAATGATTATGTCACAAATCAAGTCGATGAAGTGTTTAATTTGCAGACAAACAGTGCTTTAAATATTAATTTATGTATATGCATTAAAAATTCATAGATTTTGGAAAATGTAAAATATATATGTTTATATGAACCCTTTTCTCTAAATCTTGCTGGCATTTTTGACTAATAGAATTGCTATTGTTTAGTTCATTTATTGGATGAATATTCGATATTATTTATTGTCGTCAGTAAAATCTTAATCAATATTTTATGAAGGCGAATAAATGATATTATAAATCTTAAGGATAATATCAATCAGAATAGCTATCAATGAGTAGTGATATGCCAGATTTAATAAAAAATCAACATGTTTTAAATGAATTAATTCATGATTCTTGGTTCATGTTAAACCATGTTTCGTGGATAAGATAATTTTTCATTATCAATTCAATGGACGAGCTCAAACAAAGCACAGAAACTTTTATGATACCAATTTCCAGGTGCTCTATAAGAAGTTCAACAAATATATACAAAAATCCAAGCAATAATACTAAGAAAAACCTTGACATCTTGCCTAAACTGACGAATGGCAAAAAGATCAATATTTTCACTTTATTTGCTTTATTTTCAAATTCTCGAGAACTCAATATAAATTTACCAACAACTTTAATTAGATCAGAAGATTTACCAATCCCCTGCTTATTATGAACAAAAAGTAATGGAATACTCTCTTCAAGATTTTGCAAAGACAATGAGTTTTTTATCTTTTCCCACAAGAATAAAAATTGTGAAGGGCATACTTATCTATATAAGCGCTTTGATAAAGAAAGCATCATTCTTAACTCTAAAGAAGCTGCTGAATCATTATGGAATTCTTCCACTGATCCTTCAGCCATGATTCAAACTTATATAGAATCCCCATCAAACCCCAAATCAATTGTTAGAGTTTTATGAAGATCAGGCATGAAATCAAAATATTTCACTATAATTAATAGAATACATGTCATAAATAACTTGTGTGAAACCCAAAGAAAAGTTTCAGCAACACCAAGCCTATACCAAAAGAAAAAGAGTTTAAGTATTTTAGGAGACTTTAAGTACACAGATATGATACTCAGGACATCGAGATCTATCAATAACCCATACAAAGTTAGTAAATTTTCTAGGACTATGAGAAGAGAAAAAACAAGATCTGATAAAATGATACCAGTTAAAAATAAAGATGAAAAACACATAGATGCTAGGGATTTTCAGCTGTCAGATCAAAAAAATATGATTGTTGATACAAAGAAAACAGATAATATTTTAGTTTTAGAAGACTCAGTGAAAGGAGCTGAGTTAGACCCAATTGTTGATCAAATTGTGGCGTTTTTGAATTCCAATGTATATAAAGAAGAAGAAATCAATGGAATTGTTTTGGATTTCATTCTTTGCAAAATGCAGAAATGAGTATTGCTTGACTGCAAAGAAGTCTCTGTTGGGAGAAGCAAAACTCCTTTTGAAAAAGGAAAATTAAAGCCTTTAGGCAAGAGACGAACCAGCTCATATGGCGAAGTTTTGATTTTAGAAAGTCAAAGAAGTACCCCAAAGCCAGATATCAAAACCAATAAAGTATCATCAGCTCAGCCTGGTCTTGTCTGCCCTTTTGCAATGAAATCAACTCCCAGACTTATCCCAACTTCTTCAAGCGAAAAAGATTTATTTGACAGGTGAAATCAGGTCAATGAAAAACTAGGAAAAATAGTAAGCTTAAAGCCATCACATGTAAATGACGTGAAAGAACAAAGCATCAAAGCTTATCAGACAAGATACAATGCAAGGCATGGAACAGTCATAGAGCCAACCACGCCTTCATTAGAAACAGATTCAAGTCCGTTGACTTCTAATACACAGCCTACATCAAATCCTCTCTGGGATAACGAAAACCAGCATATTCATAAATGCTTTGCTGATATTATTGGGAGAATCGATGAAATGAACATGAATACAGAACTTTTAAAGGTTAAGCATCAAAATCTAGTAGGAAAATACGGCGGAGATGATTTTTGGAACCGATTTATCAGGTCTTTATATAAGAAAATTATGTCAGATGAGTCAAGTCTGCATAAGTACTTTATTGGATCTCATTTGGATATGATTATTGGAGGGATGTTCAAGGTGTTTAATGGGTGTGCCACTTTAGAATTTAGAAGGAAAATAAAAGCAGCACATGAATTTATGGGAATTAGTGACAAAGATTTCAATCTTTATTCAGATTTCTTCGAAAGCACACTAAATGAGTTTGAAATTGAGGAAGAGGATAAAAGAGTCATTATGACACAAATTAGGTCTATGAGATGTCTTATCTGTAGATATCCCCAGATAGGTTCATAATAAATTAAATAGCTGTTACAAATAAGACTTTTTATTGCTCGCATTTTTATTATTCGTGAGCTTTAATAAACACTATTTCTTTACTTATTTTTCTCTTAAATTCAGAAAATCATGTTTTTTATATTTTAATTTAATTATTCTGAAAATAGGAATTAATAACTTATTTATTTAAATCCTTTTAATTGTATTTTGTTAATTTTTTCAATTCTAAAAGAAAATGGTGAAAAATTGATGATATTATATTAATTTATGCTTGATTCCAGCTTTTTTTTCTATTCATTTTAAAATTTCAGGAAAAAATTTATTCAGTATTTTTTTTATATTTTCTTAATGGAAGTGCCTAGGATCTTAGAAAACTTAAATGATATTCATCAAAACGAGGAAAAAG
>CATKHM010000922.1:0-12703 GCA_949751825.1 Blepharisma undulans | reverse complement strand
GCTGAGTTTTCTATTGTAAAACTTGGTGAGGAGTTTCCACAATAGTTATTATATGAAGTTGTATTTTCAATTGTAGTATTATCAGAATCTGCTATATACATCAAAGAAGCGCACTCTATGACTTCATATTGCTGGCTTCTGTTTTTCATATAAATATCTGGATTTGATATAAAATCATCCAAAATTAGCGTATTTATATCCTTTTTATCACTATCTGATCCTCCATTTGAATTGAGATCTATATCTTTAAAAATCATGTTAACAAGCTTTGTGATACTAACCATTCCTACGTCTCCTGAAAAGTTATTGAAAAAAGTAAGGCCTTGCATAATTAATGATCTTGCACGGTAAGTCCCAATGTATTTATTACCATTCGGAAGAGTGGCAAACTTTACAGTGTCAATTTTGAATTCTTGCTTGATGTAATTGTTAGAAATAGAAATAACTGGGCCTGCCTGCACTCCATTGCGTTCAAAATAAGAATCGACTATTCTGATATTTTGGAGTTCGCCTTGATAGCTTGCTGAGAGAATCCCTGCTGTCTCTCCTCAATTTTGAGTAAAAATGGAATCGTGGATATTCACATGGTCTATTAGCAAGTCTTTCACGAATTTTTCACTATTTAGCTCAGTATTGAGCACAAGCCCTTTGGCTTGAATATTTATAATTCCATTTTCTGCGATATTTTGATAAAAAGTGCAAGAATCCATCTCAAAAGTCCTGAATATTTTTAAAGTAAGCAAAGATGCAGTCGATAAAGCACTGTCTTCCTTTAAAGTCACTATATTATTCATGAAAGTGACATTTTGAATTAAAATTGAATTTATATTGTCAACATATAAAAATCCTCGAAAATCCATGGGATCTGAAAGCTCATAGCCATTATTCAGTCTAGAGACTGTTCCTTCCTTATAGCTGAAGCTTCCACATTCATCAATCGGATCATCACAATTTCCAAATTCTATAACAGCAGCTTTTTCACTTTGTGCTGACATAATGTTATCAAAATTGACATTATTCAGATATACATGGCCTTTCGTACAAAATATAATTTCCTTAAATTGCATTCTCCAGTTTGAAAAGGTTACATTTGTCAACTTCAAAGTTCCACGATATACCTCAATAATATTTGCATCAGCGTTATTATCACATTCTGACTGATTTATAAAGTCAGTGACTATATTTCCTCTGTCATCTTTATATGACCCATCCTGCTGCTCTTCGACATATGGACAATAGTTGCAATATTTTCCTGCACATGTAGAATTTACTTCTGATCCATCTATAATGAGGTTTTCCATTTCCAATGTAAGATATCCATTTGCATACAGGGAAATAACCTTTTTATCTGCCACTCTTTTAACTTTAATTAATGTTCCATCATAGCTTGCTACTTTTACATAAATAACTTGGAAAAGTCCATCTTGCATAAGAGGCCATTCAGGTTCTACTAAGTTTTGGTAAACCTCATAAGCAGGGTCTGTAGCTGAAAATTCATAGTCTCCATCGTTTAAAAGATAAATTATGCTATATTTCTTTTTAATTGAGGCCAAAGCTACAGCAAGAGTTTCGAATGGAAATTCAAGAGTTCCAGCTCCTCCAGTATGATTGTAAGTTTTGATAGAAGTTGCATAGTAAATTTGAGGGTTTTGGGGAGAAGAAGTGTCATAAATAGGAAAACATATAGGGTTGCTGTTGAAGACGGTTCTTGATTCCATGCCAGAAGGGCATAATGATTTGCAGTTGCTGTAGGATTGAAAAACAGAGTCTTCACACCTTAAACATTCCCAATTTTCGGTACCGTAGCATGAAGTACAATTTGAGGTGCAAGATAATGTATTTTCAGGGCTGCAATTGCCATATGAAAATCCACATGTATTCATATCGCACTCAGAATGGCAAGCTGTTGTGTCTGTAGCCAAGGAAGAATCACAGGTATAAGAGGAATCAGAATAGCATAAATCAAGATCTGGAATGACTGAAAAATCTCGCCAAAAAAATAAACTTTGGTATAAGGCAAATTTAATTAGTCCTTCATCTTGACACCTTTGGCTGGGATCAGTGCTTATTTGATCATAATAGCAATCTGCAACGAGACATTCAGGCTTACAATTTCCATAATCTTCAAAGGTGCATCCACCTGCACATCCACAGTCTTTGAAATCATAATTGCAATCATAATTGTCGCATTCTGGGTGGCAGATCTTATCGCCAAGCATATTTTCAAAGCAGCCATAAGCACAATAGCCGCAATCTCCATTATCTAAAGAACAATTCGTATTATTGCAAAAAATATCGCAATTTCCGTTTCCTAGCATACTGGAAAAACACCCAGGAGAGCAGTCACAATCATATGAATCATACCCACAGGCTTCAACTTGGCAAGAATCTTCACAAATACCATTATTAAGCATCGATAAATAGCACCCTGGAGCACACTGAGAATCAGTACAATCTCCAAAGTCGTAATTGCAATCTGGATTATTACATTCTGAATTGCAGTTTCCATCCCCAAGAAGGCCAGCGCCACAGCCACTTGAACATTCCTGGCATATCCCAATATCATAATAGCAATCAGTCACATTGCAATTTGATTCACATGCCCCTGTCCCCAACAGATCTTGGTAACCTAAATAAATTTTACATGAATCAGCACAATAACCGCAATCGCCTCAATCGTAGCCACATCGCCAAGTATTGCAAGAAAAATCACAATTGCCGTCTCCTAATAAGCTTGGATCGCATCCATCTATGTTTACACAGTCATCGTGGCAGTCAGAGTAAATAGGGTCGTCAGAATACCGCATAGGATCTATATCGTGCCCACAATATGATGTCATGCAATTATAATCGCAATTTCCGTCCCCCAGCTACATAAAAAATACTGAACTTGATGGACATCAGTTTTGGTTACAAGTAAATGTCACTGAAGAGCTTCTACTTGAAGTAATTTGTATCAAGAAGATAACCGCAATCATTTTTATTCTATTTTGATCGTATTAATAATGGCGATTTATTTTGAAGTTCTTATTGAATAACTAATCTTAAACTTTTCTTATATTTTTAAATTATTATTGCTTATATATCTTATTAATTATAAGTCATAATTTAATAACACATCAGTATATATGGATAACTCCTCAGGCGAGAAAAATACTCCTTGAGGGTTTGAAGTGAAGAGGCTAAATTCTTGAAGTGGTATCAACTTTCAATAGATCCTTAATGATTTATAATATCTATTATTTGTAAATTTATTATCTTTTCATTTCGAATTTTGGTATAATACACTGCAAAACAATTTCATCGAAATGATCTTTATCAAAGGTAAAAAGATGATAATAAGCATTGATATCTTCCTAATAAACTTGGCTTAACACTATGCCATTAACTTTCATACCTTTATGCAATGGGCAAGGTGCCTAAAATCTATTCTTTTTCTAAATGTTCTTCATTCTTTTTAAAATCATGGATCTTTTTGCTATTCAATAAGGATAGAATTTTCCATATCAAGACTAAAAAATTATTTTGACTTTGCAAGCTTTGAAGTTTTATTAGGTGGCATTAATTTTCGCAGTAAAATATTAAGAAAAATGAACGAGTGATATAAGAAGCTATATTACTCATAAATCGTGCCAAAACTGATATCATATTTATTGAATAATACAATATGAAGCTTAGAGCTCAGCAACAAACAAACTTGCCCAATCTTCAATCTAGTCTTACTCAGGAGTCTCTAAATAATGAAACAAATGTGACTTGTTTCAGCTCAATCAAAAAGCTGATAATGTGGTATTAAATTCTCAACAGCTTAAAGTTCAAAGATCTCCTCTTTTAGAAACATTTAATAATATGGAAACAGAAGCTGGCCTAAGTAAATTTTGCTCATTGAATAAGCAAACCTCAAATTCTAGCCCAGAGCCTCACAAAGCATATGATGGATATCCCAAACTTTCATCGCTTTATCTTACTAGCAATGCTTTTTGCCAACAAACAAAATTGTTTATTTATGATCTTGAAAGCAAAACAATTTCAGAAAAGCTATTGGATATTCCTGAAAGATCAAAACTATTAGATAAACAAACATGCATTACTCAACTTCCAAATGGTGAACTCTTCTGCTTTGGTAGAGATTATCCATTTAATGGGGCTACTTTCTAATTGATAGAGAATATAAAATTCAGATTTTGCCATCTGGAGAAACTTGTTTTTGTTCATCAGCTATATATTTTAATCAAAATGTTTATTGCTTTGGAGGATCAAGAGGCCCAAAGAGAGGCTGTATACCTTTATCTATGAGATTTAATTTGATTGAAAGACGATGAATTAAATTGAATTCAATGCCGCAAAGTGATCATTGAATTAATACCATACTATTTAATAGAAATATTTTGATTTCTGGGTATTTTAATAGAAACTTATTTCTTTATTCAATCGATATTGATTCTTTTTCAAGAATTCCTTTTGAATTTGCAAGGAAGAAGATGAAAATTTTGATATACGCAGAAGAGAGATTTTATTTAATTGAATGTGGTGAAAATGGATTGATTTATGAAAGCGAAATTGCAAGCTACACTATTTGGAGACAAATTGCAAATTCAACGATTCCCTTTAATCCATTTCAAGCATATCGTTCTTTTATAAAAGACAGTTGCTATATTGGATTGCTTTACCACAATCAAAACACATCAAAATTTGAATGTAATTATTACAAGTTTAATTTAAAAGAAAAAGCACTGATTAAGCTTAAAATGAGTTTCCTTGAAAATAAATAAATTTAATTTAATAGATGCTCACTATTAACATTATCTGATTTTTGGTGTCTCAAATGAAATTTTTCTTTCTTAAACGTAAAATCACCAAAAGTTTCACTTGGCACACTATTAATTATTGTCAAATACTCTTTTCATTAAGTCAAATTCCTTCTGTAATATTTTTGAAAAAATTACAATAATAATAAAAGCATTAATTTATAAACCAAAACAGAGAAAATGAAGGAGAAAAATAATTATAAAATGCATCAAGAAAATACCAACATTTCTGATCAAAGCTCATTACTTTACCTTGTTGAAGATTTTGACCAAAAAACAAAATTGCTTATCTATAATGTTGAAAGCGAAACACTTGAAGAAAAATTCTTGAAGATTCCAGGAGGATGAAAACAATTAGATAGACACACATGCATTACTCAACTTCCCAATGGTGAACTCTTTTGTTTTGGTAGGGATTATCCATTTACTGGGATCACTTTAATAATTGACAGAAATTATGAAATTCAATTGTTACCATCTGGGCCTACTTGCTGCAATTCATCAGGTATATATTTTGATCAAAATATTTATTGCTTCGGAGGATGAGGAAGTGGAATGAGAGGCCGCTTAGCTTTATCTATGAGATTTGATTTAAATGAAAGAAGATGAATTCAATTGACTCCAATGCCGCAAGCTGATTATTGATGCAATAGCATAATATTTAATCGAAATATCTTGATTTCTGGGTGATTTAATCAAAAACTATTGCTTTATTCAATTGATGCTGACTCTTTTTCAATTATTCCTTTTGATTTTGCAAGGCATATGACTAAACTCTTGATATATGCAGAAGAGAGACTATATTTGATTGAATGTTGAGAAAATGCATTTATTTATGAAAGCGAAATTGCAAGTTATACTACCTGGACACAAATTGCAGGCTCAATAAATGTAATTAATATCTCTCAAGTCTATCGTTCTTTTATAAATGGAGATTGATATATTGGATTGCTATACTATAATACTAACATAGAAAAATTGGTATACAATTACTACAAGTTTAATTTGAATGAAAAAGCAATAATTGAGCTTAGAGAGGGTTTAATTGAGCATGACTAATATTAATTTAAAAAACTCTAATATTCTGCTCAATAAAAAAATTATAATTCTTAAATGATATTCAACTCATTAATGCTAATTACACTCTTGGATCTGATTTTTGGCGAGTTAATGGAAATCTTTCCCTTCCTGTTGTAAAATCGTCCAAAGTTTCAATTGACACATTATTACTGTCAACTACCATCGTATTCGCAGCAACACTTAGCCTATTCTGATCCCCAAATTTATTTTGGTCTTCCACCATATGTAAAAATCAATCTTTCATTGTCAGCTCAGAATTAAATGGCTGCACTTTCAAGCTGTTCTCTCCATCACTATACATTAGTGAAAAGAATTTATCTCCATCCCTAACTTTTACATGCTGCATTCCTTCATTATTTTCAAAAATTTTATCTTCTAATAAATCATTGACTTTTCTTGAAAATCTTTTCCTCAAGCAAGGAATTTTGTTGCTGATTATTTGGCAGCCTGCTCCAAACATTTTATTTATCCAATAATAGAGAAAATAAACATTAATAAGCACAATGATCCAAAAGAAAAGAGTTTTGCGCCGCTGTTAAGTGATTCAGTAAGAAAATAAAGTCCACAATAAATAGTTATTGAGGAAACTAAAATAGAGCGCAATTCCATTTGATTTAATTGGACTCCGTTAAAAGGCTGATGAGTGTATTGTAAATGCAAGCAAGCTATTAGTAAAATTGTCACAGTTAGGGCTTGAATGGAAGTAGAGATATTTGATAGAAAGACTGAGCAACAAATAATTAATATTTTTCTGTATAAAATAACGAATTCCCAGTAATAGCATTTTCCAGAGTATCCGTTAAAGAAAAATCCAAATTTCAGTCTAACACTTAAATCGTTAAGGTTTCTTCTGGTTTTCATCAATCCTATTAAGCAGATGGCTGGGATTCCTATTCCCCAGACGATTATAGATGGTAATGATACCATTAAGATGTAAAATATATGGTTAGAGTTCCAGCAGCGAATGTCCATATTGCTCACTAGCCAATATTCTCCAGCATTTATTTGTTTGCAATTAAAGGAGCCAAACATCGTCTTAACAATATTTGGATGCAGCAAAAATAACAAAATAATGCATGTAGAGACATAGTCATTCCATAAATTTCGAAAATTTCTTTTCTTACACTTGATCAAGAACCAAGTCGCCAAACATAAAATAGCTACTAAAATAGGGAGCAAGCTCATAAAAATCAGCTTATTAAAATATACTTGGTCTGGAGATCCCCCTGCCTGCAGAAAGCAATCAAATGAAAAGAACTGCTCACTAGCTGATCCAGCATTACTTTGTACGCTGAAAATTTCCAAAACTTGGCTGGGCCAATTTAAGTTAAAAGTAGACACAAGCATTACCAGCTGCAAGTAATTCATAAATATCTTGATATATACCGAAGTCAACGATTTCGGCTTAAAAGCAGAGTTTCTTGTAGATTTCACCATAATTGCACACAACGCAACTAATGCGACAAGTATGCCAAAAATCCTGAAAGTATTGGAAACTTCATCAGGACACGGACTGCACGTGTTTTCAGACGTTCTTGAATATCCTCAATCGCACGATTGGCACATGTTTCCTTTATACCCATCTGCACATACTCCTGTATAAGAAATATTTGGTGGCAAAGGAGATCCTAAGCATGCATTTGAATTTGGGCACGACCAAAATGTTTTGGAATATTTGCTATCTCTCCAATACCCAGCACGTGGAACAATTGTGTAGTTTCCATAACAAATACAGCAAGATGGACATATAAGACAAGCAGTGTTATTTGGGTCAAGACTATAAAAATTAGAAGGGCATGATTCACAAGTATCACCCACAGTTGCTTCACCTATTTGGCATTCCCTTAAGGTAATATTTACATAGATATTTTGATGATAAGTGATTTGATCTTTAGCTTTTGAGCTTTTTGAAGAATCAATAGCTGAGGTATACACCTTGATTTGGATTGAACTTCCTGGGGTTGAGGTTACTATAAAGCTATCAAAATAAAAAACTCCTTCTATTGCAGTCACTTTTGTCTCTCCTGACAAGCTTGTAGAATCGTCAAGAGCTATAAGTTCTGCTTGACTGGAATTGTCTGTTTTAATTACTTGATTATTATGATCGACTAAAGCAATTTTGATTGGGGTGGATGCGATTTGGCCTGATGCTATATCTGTTAGTACTTGAGCGACTGGAGAATACAAAAGTCTTGAATAATTCTGGGGTAAGCCATTGTTATCTACTGATACCAAAGATACAGGGAATGAGGAAACATCAGCAGCATAAGCAGCAGAATTGTTAATAAAAGTATTATTTTCCATAAGCGGCATTACATCACTCCAGGAATAAGCTCCTCCGTTATAGCTTGCAGCGTTACCAGTAAAGGTATTGTTTGTGACATTAAAGACACAAATACTTAAATCTTTGCATTCAAGCACAAAACCGCCACCAATTCCATATTCAATCACCCCTCCAACAATCGTAGACCCAGTTGCCAATGCTTGATTATATAAAAATTCAGAATTTGTGACGTTCAATTTTATATTATTTGTATAAAAAGCACCTCCATTGGACGCAGAGTTATTGGTAAAACTGGAATTATTGATATAATAAGGAGTCTCTATAATTGAGTCAGATTGAGTAGTCATATATAAAGCACCTCCAATTGTAGCATTATTATATGCAAATAAACACCCTTGAATATCAATTCCAGTACAAGTAGAACAATAAAGAGCACCTCCAAAAACGCCAAACCCATAAGTGAATGCAGAATTTGTTATAGATAGCTTGTATAGCTTATCCCCATAAATTGCAGTATAAGAAAAATTAGTGAAAATAGAATGGTGGATTGTGACTGAGCTTTGAAAAGTATCAATTATTGCTCCGGTGCCTGCAGTAGTGCAGTTTATAAATTTGCTTTCGTCGATATAAACTGTACTGTCAGAGTAAGCTAGAATTGCTCCTCCTGAATTTGCAACTAAATTCTCAAAGGTAGAATTTGTTGATTTCACTGTGCTGGAAATTGCGAAAACTGCTCCTCCAGAACCACTTGAAGTGCCATTATTAAGGGTGGTATTGTAAAGCTGAATTGTGCTTTGAGTCGATGCATATATAAAACTTCCTTGCTTGCCTGACTGTGAGTAAAACTGAGAGTTGGTAACATTTGCACTTGAAAGTGTTAAGAGCAAGCCAGGAGTTGCAGAATCTGCAGTGTTTTCATGGACTTTTGATGAATCTATTGCTATTGATGAATCCAAAAGTACAATTGCTCCTTCTCCACTTGCTTCATTTTCATATATATTTGAAGCCGTCAGCTGAGAAATAGGAGAAGACGATCCCAGAAGATACATAATCGATCCTTTATTTGTGCAGGAATTTTTCGTGAACAATGAGTCTTTAATAATAAACTGTGAGCTTTGCTCTGCAAAAACAACTCCTCCAGAGCTTCCTGCATAATTTGCTGTAAAATTGCACGAGTGGCATTCAAAAAGAGAAGAGCTACTAATAGCAATGACTCCGCCTGTTTTTGAGCTTGTATTATTGTTATAAACTGAATTTTCCGATACAACCCAAGCTTCATTTTCTAGCTTAACAGCACTTCCTCCAGAACTTGCAAAATTGTATTGAAAAATAGACCCTGTTTCTTTTCAATAGTCATAATTTAGACCTATTGCTGAACCAATATTGTACTCAAAGCGGCATTGGCTTGTTTCCATATAGGAATATTGGCTTGAATCATCAAGACAAATAACTGATTCTCCGGTATTATATGTGAAATTGCAAAGACTTATTACGATTTCAGATCTCAAATTTTGTTGATCTTCATTTATATTGATATATAAAGCTGCTCCAAGTTTCGCATGATTCGTGGAGAAATTTGTACTGGAAATTGTAAGAATTCCATTTAAAAACAATGCTGAAAGCGCTCCAGAAGTAGTCGCGCTGTTACTTTTGAAAAAAGAGTTCTTGACTTGGGAGCTTTGAGAAAGAGCTACAGTAGAATCCAAATAAATTGCTGAGCCTGTGGCAGCTGTGTTGCTGTAAAAGTAGCATTTATCTATAAAAATATCTATTTGAATCTTTCCTGATAAGGTTTCAAGCATATAAATTGAGCCTCCATGAATATTTGCATGATTGCTCGTGAAAGTTGCTGAATTTGCATGAAATCCAATATATTTTGAGGTCAAAATTGGAGAAAAATAGATAGCTCCTCCTGATTCTCCTGGGGACTCATTAGAATCAAAGGTGCAATTGTTGAGAAATAGGTATTGGCCCATAAATTGTAGGGCTCCTCCAAAATCTGCTTTATTTTTGGCAAAATAGCAATTTGAAAGAGTCAGATTTTGGAGATTTCGAGATACTTGTAAAGCTCCTGGACTTGAAGCAAGATTGTTATGGTTAAGCGTAAATGAAGAATTTGAAATGCTGACGTTATATGGGCCTGATATGGTATAGCAAACTCCATTCGCACCATTTCCAATGTTTTCCGTGCAATTTATAGAGGTTACTGTCACATTTGCTGAGTTTTCAATCGTAAAACTTGGGGAGGAATTTCCACAATAGTTATTATATGAAGTCGTATTCTCCACTGTAGCATTATCAGAGCCAGAGATTGACATCAAAGAAGCACAATCTACAACTTGGGCTTGCTGGCTTGCTTTTTTCATATAAATATCTGGATTTGATACAAAATCATCCAAAATTAATGTATTTATATCCTCTTTGACACTATCTGACCCTCCATTCGAATTGAGATCAATATCTTTAATAATCATATTGACAAGCTTTGTAATGCTGATCATTCCTGTATCTCCTGAAAAATTATTCACAAAATTCAATCCTTTTATAAATAATGATCTTGCACGATAAGTCCCAGTATCTCTTTGGCCACTTGGCAGAGTAACAGGCTTTACAGTGTCAATTTTGAATTCTTGCTTGATATTATTGTTAGCAATAGAAATAACTGGGCCAGTTTGTACTCCATTCAGTTTAAAATAAGAATCTGAAATTTTAATATTTTGTAATTCACCTTGGTAGCCTGCCCAAAGAACTCCAGTTGTCACCCCTCAATTTTGAGTAAAATTGGAATCATGAATATATACATGATCTATTAACAAATCCTTCACTTCTTTTTGGCTGTTTAGCTCAGTTCTAAACACAAGCCCTTTAGCTTGAATATTTATAATCCCATTTTCAGCGATATTTTGATAAAAAGTGCAAGAATCAATCTCAAAAGTCCTGAAAATTTTTAAAGTAATTAAAGATGCAGTAGATAAAGAGCTATCTTGTTTCAAAGTCACTATATTGTTTGTGAAGGTGACGTTTTGGATTAATATTGAATTCAGCTTGGCAGCATATAAAAAGCCTCGAAAATCCATAGGATCTGAAAACTCATAGCCATTGTTCAGTCTTGAAACTGTTCCTTCCTTATAGCTGAAGCTTCCACATTCATAATTTGGGTCATCACAGCCTTTAAAATAAATAACAGCAGCTGCTTCAACTTGTGCTGACATAATGTTATCAAAATTAACATTATTCAAACTCACTTGACCTTTCTCAACATAAATAATTGAACCAAACTGCATTCTCCAATTTTCAAAAGAAACGTTATTTAAGCTCAGCGTTCCACCTTTTATATCAAAAAGAACTGTATTTGTCCACTTATTGCATTCTGGCTGATTCAAAAAGTCAGAGACTTGGTTTCCTCTATCATCTTTATATGATCCATCCAGCTGCTGCTCAACATACGAGCAATAATTGCAATATATTCCTGAGCATCAAGAAACAACTTGAGTTCCATCTATGATGAGATTTTCCATTTCCAACGTTAAACCTTCGGTTACATATTGATACATAGGTTCTTGATCTGGCAATTTTTTAAGTCTAATTAATGTCCCATCATAGCTTGTGACTTTTACATATATGGTAGATCCGTATCCGTCTTGGTAAAGAGGCCAACCAACATATTCTAAATTTGCATAAACGTCATATGCAGAATCTATAGCCGATAATTCATAATCCCCGTCGTTTAAAAGATAAATTATGCAATATTTCTTTTTAATTGACGCCAAAGCTACAGCAAGAGTTTCAAATGGAGATTCAAGAGTCCCAGCTCCGCCTTTTGGGTTGTAAGTCTTGATAGAAGTTGCATAGTAAACCTGAGGATTTTTGAGAGAGGAGACGTCAATCGTAGGAAAACATATAGGATTGCTATCAAGAACAGTTCTTGGTTCCATACCATTAGGGCAGGAGGAATAGCAGTATCCATAATACTGAACAGCATAATCTTCACATCTAAGACACGCCCAATCATAATAATCATAGCAAGACACACAATCATAAGTGCAATACAAAGTATTTTCAGGACTGCAGTTTCCATATGAAAATCCACAACTATTTACATCGCATTCTGAATGACAAGTTGTTGTATCTGTCGCCAAAGTCGCATCACAGGCATAAGAGGAATCCGTTCCACATAAATCAAGATCTGGGATGACTGAAAAATCCCACCATCAAGATAAACTTTGATATAAGGCAAATTTAACTAATCCTTCATCTTGGCATCTCTGGCTGGGATCAGAACTTATTTGATCATAATAACAATCTGCAATAAGACATTCTGGCTTGCATTTTCCATAATCCGCCAAAGTGCATCCAGCTGCACATCCACAATCATTATAATCGTAATAGCAATCATAATTATTGCATTCTGGGTTACAGACCAGATCTCCAAGCATGTTTTCAAAGCAGCCATCAGCACAATATCCACAATCTCCTCAATCTAAATAGCAATCCCAGTTATTGCATAAAGTGTCGCAATATCCATCTTGAA